>JAGXJF010003771.1:0-125454 GCA_019208055.1 Stipa capillata
CATATATATGTTTCTGTAATGTTAATTAATATACTCTATACAAATGTTGATAAAAATTTAATTTTTGTGTGCATATGTTATAGGTGGACCAAAGGTAGATGTATGCTGGAACTGAGTACATCAATGGTGTCACATCCCAATTTTGCTAACACATGTTGATGTGCATCATTAAAATTTCATGTCATTATTTGTTAAATCCTCGGAAATGATAAAAGTGCAACATGAAAATCATGAAAAACCATAAATGCAAATAATGGGAGATCAAAGATCTATTAAGCAGAAGGATTTTCTAGTGTTGAAATCTCTTGAGAATTTATATATGAGCTCATATGTTATTTCTGTGCCTCCGAAATTTTTCTATATTTTTTAGATGAATTTATCACATACTTGTAGTTCAAACCCAAATCTAGGTCAATTCAGAATTCCATTATTTATAGCAAAAATTACTGAATAAAGTGACTTTGAAAATATTTTTACATGGTTCCAAATATTCCAAGTCCCAAGAGCCTCCGTGAAAATTTACAGAATATTTGAAGCTCATTTGGTTTGAATTCAAAAATCAAACTTAAATTCAATACAGGAAATAGAAATGAAATGAAAAAGAGAAAAAGATATCGAAACCTCAGATTGGGCCGAATCCAACCTAGACATCTGGCCTAGCTAGGTGGAGACACGCCCACCTTCGATGAGATGCTGACTAGAGAGACCCACCTGTTAGGTCATTGTCTTCCTCAGGCGCATGCTAGCAGCTCCATGTAACCCATGCCGTCATCGTGGTGACCTGCTGGTTCCAGCGTGGCAAGGCCACCTGTGCCTCCACCACTTCACTAACGTGATCGCCAAGCCACCCTGCATCCATCCTTATTCTTGGCATCATGATTTGTGCACGGGAGACACCCTGATCGTCGGCGAACCGAATTCGGCCATCTGCTCCCTTCTTGATCATCCTCGTCACTGTCGTTCTTATCCTTGATTAATCATGCAATTAACTCCTCGTGCTCTCCTCTTTTGTATCGTGCAAGTCTTCCTCCCTCTCTCTCCTTTGAGCACTATGAGCACTCGGCGTCGACGATGTGGCCACTGATCTCCCCGCCATGCACCACCTTGCTGAGGAGGATCACCGTCATCCACAACATCTCTCCACTGTAGTTACACCTTGCCGAGATGGCTCATAACTAAGTCAAAAGAATTGTAACGGTCATGTTCAATCACCCTCCACCTGTACACCTTGTGAAGTGCACTAATTGCATGGTATTAGGAGTCGATCGATACATGTAGGTAAAGATGTACACCTCTACAAGGTTAGAACTATTTGAATAGCCGTGTCTAGGGTTTTGGACAACTTGGTGATTATCTGCATCAAATTACACAACTTCAATGTTACTCTAACATTGTCAACTTTAGTTTAGAAAAGTAAGTAACTACTTTCTCATAGATGGTTGAGGAAGAGTCAAATTGGTCGTAAGTTGATAATGACAGAAGTAATAAGTAGTTCTAGAAGAACACTCTCTTATCTTCTTATAACTTGATCTGGTAGTCACTTTTCATCAACTTAGAGTAATACTAAACAAAACTTATGAAAATTAGCTCACAACTACCCCTTATTACTATTTCCATGTAAGTCTTGCAAAGTACTTTTATACTCATCTTGCAAACATTGGTATTTTTGTGCAGAGAAGAATATCGCTTCTGAGGATGGTTTCTTTATAGAGATTGATGACAATGACGGGTACTCATTGGGGATCCCAGGCAGTGGTTCTGCCTAGGGTTTGGCAGCCTATTTGTTTCGTTTTGCTGCCAGTTTTGGCTTCACTACTTTGTGGTTTCTAAGCCACTTATAAAATTTCTACTGTGTGTTGAGATTTGGTCATGTGACCACTTGTGTAATCTCATGTGACCACTTGTGTAAATAAGTTGTTAAACTTACTTGATTAAGAGATACATGTATTATTGTACTTCCTGTTGTTGAGTTATTGTTGTGATACCTATTTGTTCTGACATACCTCTTGTGCCTTGCGTATATGATTATAAAGCACATGGAGTATGTAGGGGTTTGATATTCATAATATAGAATTATCAAGTGTGATCATCACTGTGGTGGCTCTTTCGCTGAGAGCTTGTGTACTAAGTTGTTGGGATGAGTTCGGGGATGATGTTTCGGCTCAGTAAGAAAAGAGAGAGGACCCTATATCACTCTACTCTAGCTGATGCATTCAATTGCCGACTTTGAAGTTGGGGTTGATGTCTCAGGCTATTCGAGGCCATATCACTCTACTCCCATCAAAGTATTTATATCCGATGGTTGAGGTCAGAGTTGACATCTTGACTTACATGATGAATCCATTTGATGTTTTATATTGTAGATTACAGGTCTCGACAGCATTGGACCAGAACAGGACTGTCTGTAGGATAACCTTGACCTTGGTTGTTGTTTTGGTCAATGTTGTGAAAAATCTATGTTAAACTTAAAAAGGAGTTGAGAAAAGCATATGTAAGATCTCTGTTTACTCCTTATCCCCTTCAATCTTAGTTCTAATCTCTTACCTTATCATTTGCCTAAAAAAGGGTTTGCCAGTTTCCTACTAAACTCAAAAGTTAAGCATCTATTTTTTGGGTTGTTCTTACCGTCTGTCTCATCTCGGATCATGTCGTTTAGAGTTTCTAACTCTTGTTCCTTCTTGTTTTAGATGCTTCGTGGGTAGATTGTTCCCTTAACATGATGTATTGACTCGCTAGGCTTTCCTGAGAACCTTGCTCATGCTCTCGTGAGCAATTGCTACTGATGGATGCCTGTGTACAATGTCTATGAGACCTTCTAGGAATTTAATATGACACGGTACTTGGCTATGGTGTGCACTCACCCATACCATGAGCGAGACACTCACCCTATGCACATATGCCTCTTGTACACATGTTGTACAAGAGGCAGCCTGCTATGCTCTGACTCACCTAAGGTATGAGCTACTTCTGATGTCTGTTTGTGTACTGCACCTTTCCGGCTGTCCCTCTAGGTCAACTATGCCATTTACTTGGATATGGATGGTGAGGAAAATCTAGAGATCCTCCAATAGGCCTAGTTGATGATGAAGGTCTTAGATTAGGAGTTTCGTGTAGTTCACCATGAGCTGCTTGCTACCCACAGCTGTCTGTGGAGTATTTTGGTAGCTGCATAACCTAGTCTGTGAATGAACCACCTTGTTGATGGTGTTCTTGATGTGGAAGCCGAGCCAATATCATTTCACTGAGACCACTACGCTCGTCAACCTCATCCTTGCCCGAACATGCTGTAGCCAAATGGATCTCATGTGCCTCTTTCGCTTATCATTGGGGATTACTAAAGTGTCTAGTAGCTTCAGTAGTATGCTAGAGATCCATGCACATGGTCATCTTGCGTGATGACGGTGTATGGCTTTTCCTTCGTTGTTTAGTATCCATTTGAGCTTGTAGATGAATAATGTATAGGAACTGAATCTTAGTTGTGAGTATGGTAATATATCGTGATGATGTAAATATTCGGGCTTGTAGGCTAATATTGAATCTCATGTGCAATGACATCTACCATATGTATCTATATATATCTACTTGAATGTGTTTTAACCTTCGAGTTATTGTGCTATCATTTGTGATGTACTTAGATTCCATCTTGATTCCTACACTGTTCATTTTCCTAAATACATTCTACTAGAATATTTCCATATGATTCACCTTTGAGTATTGAAATAACATATGTTCCTTACTTTTAGATGGCTGGGAATATTTGTGCTAGCTCTTCAACAGGTTGTAGTCATAATCGTCATGCAAACCATGACGGTGATGGACTTCCACCTCCGCCAACAATGGCAGAAGTTCTTGCACAGATAGATCGCAATCACATGGATCAAACTTGACTTCTCGAGTGGCTTTTCCAAAACATTAATCGAGAGCCTGATGATCATGATAGTCTGCTGGATTTCATGAGGACATAGCCACTTGTGTTCAGTCGCTCCAAAGATCCTCTAGATACAAAGGATTGGTTCCGCATGATCGAGCGTAAGCTCAAAACAACACATGTTTCTATGGCCGACCGCTTGAACTATGATGTCTATCTTCTAGAGGATGCTATCGGTGCATGGTGGGAAAATTTCCTTGAACCTATCATGTTGTCACATGACCAGAATTTTGCTCAGCCTTCTGAGGAGCCCACATTCTCGATGTTGAGATGGAATTCAAGAAGGAGGAGTTCCACAATCTTAAGCATGGGCAGAACATCAGTACTGAGTATGTATACAAGTTCAATCATTTGGCTCGACATGCTCAGGGTGACATTGCCGTCAACAACAAGAAACAGGAGAAGTTTCACAAGGGACTAAATCTTGAGATTCGATATGAGCTACTCGCCTTCGACTTCCCCTTGGTGAACAAGGCTATCAAGTTGGAGCATAGCAAACAGGCTCTCGATGAGTCACGCAAGCATACTCGGGATGCTTTGAGGCTCTCTCACTCTAGTGTTCAGAAGAACGCGTCTAGATTCCCTCTAGTGTGTCTAATCACGCCACTCCCTATCAGAGGCCATCTGCCTTTGCCCCTCGTCCACTTGTTCAGAGCATCCAGCCAAGGACATTCAGTGGACAACTCGGAAACTTTGCTCCACGAGTGCCCGGTGGCACTTGCTTCACGTGTGACCAACCCGATCACTATTAACATCACCAGAACAATAATGTTGCACCTCACCCTAACCTGGGGCAAGGTCAAGGCCGAGGCACTGTTCCACTTAAGAAGGTGAAACCCAAGCCCAATCTACTAGTCATGGTCGCGAGAATCATCTGGTCGCTAAAGAAGGTCAGGAGGCACCAGAAGTCATGCTGGGTATGCTTCCCGTTAACTCAATCCCATCATCAGTACTTTTTGATTCAGGAGCTTCACAATCTTTCCTCTAAGAGGTTTTACAAGAAACATAATATCCCCTATGAGGTCATGCATAATTCTATGACCATCCTTTTACCAGGATTGATAATGAGAGCCTCTCAAGAATGTCGTGGATTTTGCATTGAAGTTGGAAATCTGGAGTGTCTTGCCACTTTGATTGCTTTGATCTCCATTGAATCGATGTCCTTCTTAGTATGGATTGGTTGTCAACACATCAAGCTCAGATTGATTTTGCAACCAAGACCGTATCTTTTTTACACCCCTCTTTTCAAACATTTTGGTTCACTTCAATTTTTTTAAAATCTTACCTTTATGCCCTCGATGGTCAAACTTCCTTGGATATTCAAGATGTCCCGATAGTCTGTGATTTTTGGGATGTCTTTCCAGAAGAATTACTAGGCTTGCCACCTTATCGAGATGTCGAATTCATCATCGAGTTGATTCCGGGAACCACTCCCATCTATCATTGTCCATATCGGATGCCTTCGAATGAATTGGTCAAAATAAAGAAACAACTTCAAGATTTGGAGGAAAAAGGTTTCATCTGTCCTAGCTCCTCACCTTGGGGATGCTTAGCTTTCTTGGTGGAGAAGAAGGACAAAAGCCTCCAGATGTGTGTGGACTATCGACCTCTTAATGAGGTGAAAATCAAAAAAAAATATCCACTTCCTGGAATTGATGATCTCTTTGATCAATTAATAGTAGCCACCATCTTTTCCAAAAAGTTATTTGAGGTTGGGCTATCATCAAATCAAAATCCGACTTGAAAACATTCCTAAAACGGTGTTTATAACTTGTTATGGATTGCTTGATGTCTTTTGGTTTGACCAATGCCCTTGCTATCTTGCTATCTTCATGAGGTTAATTAACCCTATCTTCATGGAATATCTAGACCAGTTCGTCATCATCTTTATCGATGACATTCTCATATTTTCAAATAGTAAAGAGGATACTATTGAACATTTTAACCTAGTCTTGGAGAAACTTTGTGAACATCAACACTATGCTAAATTCACAAAGCGTGAATTTTGGCTCTAAGAAGTCACTTTCCTAGGTCGCGTGCTATTGACAGAAGGTGTTGCAGTGGATCCTAGTAAAGTCAAGGATGTTCTCAATTGGGAACAACCTAATACACTTACATAAATGCGGAGTTTTCTTGGTTTGGCGGGATACTACCGTTGATTCATCGAGAATTTCTCCAAACATGCCAAACTGTTGGCTGAACTTCTCAACAAAGAAAAAAAATTTGAGTGGACATCTAGATGCAAAGAAAGCTTTTAAGAGTTGAACCGCAAGTTGACCACTGCTCCTGTGTTGTCCTCCCGGAGATTCATAAAAACTTTGATATTATCTATGATGCTTCTCGCTTAGGTCTTGGCTGTTCATTGATACAAGAAAGCTATGTGGTAGCTTATGCTTCTTGTCAGCAAAGACCACATGAATCCAACCACCCAATACATGACGTCGAGCTTGCTGTGGTGGTTCATGCTTTGAAGATTTGGCAGCATTACCTCATCGGTAATCACTGTGAATTATATACAGACCACAAAAGTTTGAAGTATCTATTCACCCAACCAGATATGAATCTCAGGCAACGAAGATGGTTGGAGTTAATCAAAGATTATGATGTTGCCGATGCCCTTAGTCAGAAACCCTACTACAACAATCTTATGATCTAAGAACAACAACCACTCCTCCATGAGGAATTTGCATGACTTAATCTTCAAGTAATTCAACATGGTTGCTTCAATAACCTTGAAATCTAATCCTCTTTTGAAGATCAAGTCAGAGATGCCCAAAAACAAGACGAAGGTACTCATAAAATTAAAGAGACTATTTCTAGCAGAGTTGCTAAATGTTTCTCAACAAGTGAGACATCATATTTTAACAAGCATCTTATTGTGCCAGAGAAAAAGAACCTTCGAGATTTAATCTACCTGTTCCTTCTCCTCTAGTAACGAGCTTTACTAACAAATTATAGGGCAGAGATATATGCTCTTAAGATAAACACAAATGACTCTCACTTGATTACTTGATCGGCGTCCATTTCTCACTTGATTGTGGTTCACTCTATTCGCGTAATCTCTTTCATTAGTTAGCATGAGAAAATAACTACCATACTTCATAGCTCGATCGACCCGGCCCGGCCAAAAATGGTTTTCCGTGGTCCGTAGCATGCATCAGCGTAGCATGGAAGAAGTTATGAGATCAAAAGTAGCCAATAAGTAGGTTGATCGATCGAGAAAAGGTCATCAGCATTACTTAGAAAGCAAGATAATAAGCATATCCCGGATATCTGCAGCTAGCTACACATGGAAACAATCTAACTAGCTAGCAAGCTGCAGCTTGCGCATGCAGTTGCACTGGCACAGACACAAAGCTGTACCTAGCTACGCTAACTAAAACTAGGCATGCATGCATGCAGCTAGCGACCGTACGTGCGTCACAAGAAGGTCTGCCGAATTTCATGCACCAGCTCCTCCGCGCTAAGCTCGCACTCGATCCCAATCTGCAGTAGACAAATTAATTAATAACACCATTATCAGAGATCACTGGGTCAAGAGTTAGAACTGGTGTCCATTTCCCATGTATATACGCAAGTTTAAATACGTGACAAATTAAATGAGGTGATAGCTACATACGTTAGAGAGTACAAGCTAGCTAGCTAGGAGAATACTGATAAGTTGGCCAGCTACCATAGGAGAACACTTCTGTAGGCTATAGCTAGCTTGTACTTTTGCATATCCCTTGCTCAGCTTCTCCTTCATAGTTTGCATCAGAAATCTGTATATACCTTATTACTGTATGCGGATACCCTCTGGTTCCGGTACTTTCTCGCACTCAGAGATGCAACAGTATTTCATGAAAGGCGAAATGCTTGGTGTCCAGGGTAGCTGATCGCGTCCCGTGATAGCAATTCGTGCATGATACCAGGGACACATTTGAAACTTAATTAAAGTTTGCATTTTTGCATAACTCTACGTGTAATGCACCCATAATTTCCGGAGTGTCTTAACAATCAATTGTTTTCATCTGCTGGAGGCAAACTTTTGTGAACCATTACTTGGATCAAGATCGATCCAACATCCTAGATTCCCTCCCTCACCCATATGAGAAGCACCGATAACCCTAACACGTCCCCTCTCGCCATGCCTGCTGATGAGGCCCCGTCTCCCGCCTCGCTGGATTCACCCTCTTTTGCCTTCCCTCCCCATGTCGATCACCATGCCACCCTCTCCTGGCTTCTCTTTCCCCGTGTCATGCCTTCTCTCCTTGTTGTGGCCGCCTTATGCCAATCCCCGGTGGCAATAGATGCCACCGCCTCCTAACTACAACCTGCTGACGTTGTCTCCTTTCTTTCCATGTTGACCCGTCCAACATCTCATCCCAGCTGGCATTTCCTAGTCACCCAACCCTACTCAAACCACGACCACGGCTACCCCTCTAAGCCAGAGAGGAGGAGAGCATGGGTGAACCTTATCCCTTGCCCCAGTGAACTTCAAAACCCCTAACCCCTCACCACCGGTCGTCAACGCCTTTGAGCAGGAGCAGAGGAGCGAGAACAAGAAGGTGGCATAGTATCAGGGTAGTGGGGGAAAGGAGGTCGATGAAGAATTGGTAAGCAAAATATTTTGACTATGAGTAGCATATTTACAGTCAAGTTTAAATTAGAAAATCCATATTTTTTATGGAATTAATGGAATTTTTGCAATATTGTATTGTGAAATTTTCTGGAACCTTCTCAATTAAAGGGGGATGCGAGCACCTTTGGACACAAAAATCCTGCTCTTTCCTGAACGTAATAAGTATGCAGTCCTGTTTCACTATGTAGATATGCTGTTCAGTACGTGTCGACCACACTGTGCATCTGAGCTCTACTTTAGAACTTAGCCTGCCTACTACAGCATTTATGGAACCGGTATGATCGATCAATCGAGTTTCAAAATCGTATGTGCGAACAGGAATTTGGGGCCAAAGACGGCAAATCCGTGCAGGACTTATAAGTTAACGCTTGGTTGGATTAATGCATGCTTAGTTCAGGGAGAGTTTGTGTGTATAATAAACTACCTGGTTCACATGAAATGAACACACTAATAAGTAGTCCATTTTTAATGCTAGCTGTTCTCCTCGATCTATCCATGCTTAACTCAGCAATTACTATATATGAACTTAAGGTTGTAATTAACAATGCATGCTTAGGTGCAGTGGAAGTAACCTTGAGAATGTTAGCTATATATACCTTGATGGTGAAGGAGTGCACCATAGTGTCGTCGACGTTGCTGATGCTGACGTGGAGGATCTCGAGCGAGAGGCTCTCGAGCGCGGCGATGATCCTGATGACCTGCCCCGGCGCGCGGTGCGACATCGTCTTCAGCACCAGGTTCGGCCCGGCGAACTCCACCTTCACGTCGGGGAGGAGGAGGAGGCTCGCGCCGCCGGCCACAGCGGGCGCCCTGGCTGCGAGCTCGGTCACGATGCTGTCCAACGTGGGCAGGTACGGCCGCGGGAAGAGGTCGTGCGTCTGCGTGTGAGACGACGACGTCGGTGTCGGCGTCATGGCCGGCGAGATGTAGGGCGCCGCGGCCGGGTGCGGCGGCAGGCGGGCACCGCCTGGGTAGGGCTTGTACGGGCTGCCCGGGGTCGGCGTGCGGGGGCTTATCGGCATGGCGAGCCGCGGGCTGAGCGGCGGCACCGACTTGATGAGCGGCCTCGGGCTCGCCGTGGTCGACGCCGGCCGCGGGCTGAGCACTTGCTCGGCGTAGACCTTGCGGTGCTTCTTGGCCTCCAGCGAGTGCAGCACCTGCTGCAGCTCCTTGATGTAGTCCACCACACCTCCTATCACGGATGCTTGGTCTCCCTGCAATTAAATGTTCATTTTGTATCTAATTAGGTTTTTATTGTTCTTCTAGCTAGAGATAACTAATTTCATGTTGTTGATCAATCACAAGAAATCTCTCTCTCTCTCTCTCTCTCTCTCTCTCTGTGTCTGTCACACACAAGCTTGGTCTAAGGGTAGTTAGGACGGACCATGGATCTGAGTGGCTAGATTCTCTCAAATGATGCAATGATATGGCAATATGCGCTACTTCCTGCATACAGCAACACCACCCTCGTACCACAACGTGGTGCAGTTAACTGGCAACTTGTCCTATATATGTACGTTACTTGTGTGCATGTACCGGACATGAAACTGTTGCAGCGCACAACGAGAGAGAAAGAGATGCTGCAGATCAAGGCAAATCATAAGCAAAACACAGATATATGTATCAAATGCACTGGGGTAAATGTGTAAACGTTTGATATTGGCCACTCAGTCTAAAAGGTTCAGTGCTTGAAAATGGCAGACACTTCAAGATTAAGCATAATATTGGTAGTACAGTACTTAAATTGCAGCTATCCCCATAAATCCAACATAGAGCACTGAAAGATATATATGGTACAGGCTAAGCTAGCTCTGGGATCAAATTGATTGGCCTAGGAAACTGCAACTACAGTTTGTACAGATGCAGTCTAATTTGAAAGGGAAAAGAAAAAAAGGAAAGATATAATGTGGGGAGATGTCTATTATATAAGGCGACTTATATATGCTTTCTTAAGTTATATACATATTGGACCATTGAATGAATCTCAGAGGAAAAAAAAAGACATATCTCAAAGCAAATCCAAATTAATGCCAAGAAAATTAACTTATATAGTCAATAGAAAATGAAACAACATTCGAATAGAACCCGTACAATATTTGTCAGCAAGGTGTAATGTAGAGCTTGGTTAGACAAAGCAAGCTTAAGCTTCTATGTGCTTATCGTTGAAGCCTGGGATCAATCCTCTCTGGTGACGTTGTGTGGATTAGTTTCTAGAGCTAGCTAAGCCAAGCAGGCCCTTAATCTAGCTAGCAGAGATATTTTTGTCATCGTTACATTAGTTGATTTTTGCCTGGTGAGAGACATGTGAAAGCCAAGAATAATAAGCAAAGATGGATCAAGCATGTGCTTAATTAGCTTAGCAAAACCAAGTACAGAGCACAAGGCGAAGGTGTGCGTGCGTGGATGCATATATAGTCGGTGTGGAATGGATATCGCTTACCCTCTTGACATAGAAGCAAGGCATGAGGGCGCGCAGCACGGCGAGGTTCTCGTTCATCTGCTTCCTCCGGTTGCGCTCCACCGTGATGTGCGACATCTTCGCCGCCCCATCGTCGTCGGCCGCTGCAGCCACCACCGCCGCCGCCGACGTAGATCCCTTGTGCTTCTTCCGCACCGGAGCGCCGCGGCTGCCTCCTTCTCTTCCTTTTTCCTCATCGTCCTCACGCTCACGGCGCCGGGCGCTGGTCGTCGGCCTCGTACTCACGGCGCTAGCCTCTGCGCCACCGACGACGACAGCGCTCGGCCTAAACGCCGCCGCCCCAGCAGCAGCACCGTCACCACCACCCGCGCCGCCGTTGATGCACTCCTCCCACGTCTCGAGGATGCTGAACAGGTCGTCGGCGTCCGACGCGTGCCGGAACTCACAGTCGTCGGCGAAGAGCTCGCACAGGCCGCCGCCGTCTCCCATGGATTCGTTATAGAGATCTCTTTATTATATTATATCGATCTCAGCAGCAGCTAAGCGTAGCAGCGCAAAACGCGAAGCACTCGTATATACGTGTACCTACACGTACGTACTCGTGATCAGATAGCAAGTGGAAGTGGAAGTGGAAGTGGAAGTGGAAGTGAAGTGTAGAATGCTTGCAAAAGTGAGAAGAATCTTTCTCTCCTCTTTAAGCCTTGAGGTTCGTGAAGTAGAGAAGAGAGAGGGAGGGAGAGAGAGAGAGGGGGAGGCAAGAGGAGACCGTTGCTGGGGTTTGTATAGTCATGTGAGTGGACGAAAGGCCATAAATGTAGGGAAAAGACGGCACTGGACACTGGGAGTTTGTTTGAGAGGGGCCTGTATAGTCAAGTGGCTACTGGGGCCGGTAATGTTTCTTGGTTCGCTTGTGGGGTCTAGATGCCTCAAGAGTTTAATTTCCAGTAGCGAAATGGGGCTGGAATAATATTTCTGGGATCGGTCACGGTGAGCATTGCAATGTGCCAACGTGGAGATCAATGAGTTGGAAGATCTCTATGACCAAGGTTTTGGTTCTCATTTAAAAAACGGAATTGCTATTTCTCAGTCGACTGAGAAATTTTTATCTCTCAGTCGACCCAATTGCACATTTTTTATACCTAAGTTGCATGTACAACTTAAGTATAGAAAATGTGCAACTGCTCGGTTATGCTCAGTTGCATATTTCTAGACCTGAAATTACACATGATTTCTAAAATATGCAACTACTCAGTTAACCATTGGATCAAAAATCAACGCTTATGATTGTTGACTTAGAAATAACTATTTCTAAGTCGACTTAGAAATAGACACTCCCTTTAAAAAAAGTTAACGTTAAACCCGGTTACTGGAAAAACCAGATTTTTACCACCCGATTTCCAAATGTCTGAAGCTAAAGTTCGAATTTTACCGAGTTTTGTTGAATTTGACATGAAATGTTTCTAAATCAGTACTTTTCAGGCGGTACTAAGGGTATCGGCGAGGCTGGTAACCATACCGGTCTGTAAACAGAACACAACTCATGAGTAAATATCACATGTACGGTTACTAGAGGGTGAAATATCCAATGCGAACCATGCCACACAATGGTACAATGCAATCACGCTAGCTCAAGCAAGCTGGCTTTCATCGAGGAGATGCAGGCCTTGAAACCTTTCGTCCAGGCCGAGTGGGCAATTATGGGCAATTTCAATCTCATGGCTAAGGCCGTTGACAATAACAACAGTAGGAACAATCGTCGCCTCCTCATAAAGTTCCGTGCGGCTGTGGATTTTCTCCATCTCAAGGAAATTAGGCTTTGTGGCCGTCACTTCACATGCCAGTAAGCAGGAGAACCCAATCTTGACCAAGATTGACCACATCTTTGTTACACATGACTAGAAATGATGTTCCCCTCGGCTCACCTCCAGGCTATCTCCACCGCGTGCTCCAATCACTGTCCCCTTCTCTTTCGGGGATTCTTAGATGAACCTCCAAAGTATCGCTTCAAGTTTGAGGCCTTCTGGCTACAGGTCCAGGGGTGCGAAGAAGCAGTTCAGCAGGCTTGGGAGAAGCAAGTATCAGCACATGATGGATCAGAAGGCTCTAGATCAAGCTTCGCTTCACAGCCAAGGCCCTCAAATGATAGAACAATGCAAACATCAGAAATGTTAGAACCTTAGATTGCAATTGCCAAGGTGGTCATCTGGCGTCTGGACCTTGCTCGGGAAGGCCGGGGCATTTGTCCTGATGAGACAGAACTCTGAAAAAGCCTGAAAAGCCGCTACCTCGGCGTGCTTCCAATTCAAAAGTCAAAGATGTGTAAATGCTCTCGTCTGACTTGGATCGGAGAACGCTATGCAAAAAACCAAGCTTTTCCATATCAGGGCAAGTGGAAGTAGGCAAAATAACTTTATTCAAATGCTGTAGACAGATATGGTGGAACCGCGATCTCTCGCGAAGATAAGGAGACAGAGCTGCTATCGCATTTCCAAAACCACCTGAGCACAGCGGAACCCGAGGACTTGCAGCCTCAACTGGGGGGGGCTTGGTTATCAGCCCCATGATCTGACGGAGCTTGATGAGCCGTTGGACAAGCAGGAAATTAAAGATGATGCGTTCTCCCTTCCTTCCATCAAAGCATCGGCCCGGATGGTTTTATTCGGGCATTCTTCAAGCACTGCTGGGAAACCATCAAAACAAATGTTGTGGCAACTATCATGCAACTGGCTGCACTTGGACGGGAACGCGCAAGCCTCATAAACTCTGCCAACATCGTCCTTCACGGTATCGTGGAGATCTTCGCCAAAGCTCTGGCCAACAGACTAGCCCCCGACCTTAATGACTTAGTCTCTAAATTCAGAGCACGGTCGTGCAAAAGAGATGCAGTCATGACAACTTCCCACACATACATAACCTTCTCTAGGATCTTCACCGATCTCACACTCGTAGCCTATTCCTCATGTTGGACATCTCTAAGACCTTTGACTCAGTAAACTGCACTTACCTTCTTGAGGCCCTTCAACACCTAGGTTTGGACAGAATTGGAGGGATTGGATGTGCCTTCTGCTAGCGTCCTCCACTTCTAGGGTTCTGCTCAACGGATCCCTCGGTGTGCCCCTAGTGCATGCACATGGCCTTAGGCAGGGGACCCCCTTTCCCCTATGCTCTTAATCCTGGCCATTGATCGATCCTCTACAATGCATCACCTTGCTAGCTTATGTGGCAGGTTTTCTCAAGCCGATTGGACGGACAAGCAATCGACTCTGCATTTCTCTCTACGATGACGATGCCGGTATTTTTGTAAACCCTGACAAATATGAGCTTATCGTGCTCCTCAGAATTCTAGCGGCTTTCCACCAGGCTAGTGGTCTCAAGACCAACCTTCAAAAGACAGAGATGTTCCCTGTCAAATGTGCAAATATCAACATCCCCGAGTTCCTCGACTCCTTCCTGGCAAGGATTGCATCTTTTCCGACTAAATACCTCGGGCTCCCTCTCATTGCCAAGGTCACGGCTAGACTCGCGTGCTAGAAAGGGAAAAATATCTCTCATCTCGGACGAGCCATGCTCACCAAGACGGTCCTTTCTACCACTATGATATACCACATTTATGTCCTTCAGGTCCCCAAATGGGTGTGGGTCAATCTTGACCACGTGTCCCGAGGATTCATTTGGAAACAAGATGACGGGGAAACTGCTTTTGGCGGGCACTCCTTGGTCAACAATAAGATAGTGTGCCAGCCAAAGAAGCTGGGTGGTCTCGACATAACTGACATCAAATGTTTTGGTCACATGCTCTGGCTGCATTGGACCAGGTTCTGATGGACCAACACGGGGCCAGCCTTGGGTTGTGATGTGGCTTCCCTGCGATGCTGCAGACTAGGCCCTTTTTTGTGCATCCATCAAGATCTTAGTGGGACATGGAGCCAATACGTTGTTATGGCATGATAACTAGGCAGAGGGATGCCCTCTATGCCTTCACGCGCAAGAACTTTTCAAGATCGCCACTCGAAAGAATTGCACGGTCAAGAAGGAACTTAAGTCTGTGAACTAGATGATGGCAGTGTCGATGCTCAACTACACCCAATTCCTAGGATTCATCGACCTAGGGTTGCTCTTGGAAGGCACCCTACTCAACCGGGCTAGCACTGACACCATCTATTGGACACTTATCAAATCGGGAGAATACTCCTCCAGCTCGGCCTATGCGCACGCATTCCTCGAATCCTACCCTTGCTTTAGGCCGAAAATGATTTGAAGGCGCATGCAGAACCTAAATGTAGAACCTTCTCCTGGTTGATGCTGCATAACTACATCCTCACAACGGATTGCTGGCTCAAAAGGGTTGGCCCCATGGCCCCCTCTGCAAACTACCTCCAGGCACCTGAAATGGTGACCCATCTTTGCATGCAGTGCCCCTTCTCCATTGCGCTCTAGAACCTAGTCAACCATGCACTAGGCATGGACAATGCTACGGGCCCGTCGACCTTTCTTTCTATAGAGGATTGGTGGAAAGGAATCTTGGCAGCCTCTCTAGTGGGACAAAAGCTCGCTAGAAGTGGTCACCTCCTATACATTATCTGGGATTTATGGAAAGAGTGCAACCGAAGAATATTTTTGGGCACAAAGCTCACCTTTCACAAGGTTGCAACCATTGCCCTCGAAGAATAGGTCTGAGGTTCTTAGCCTTTGCTGCGGCTAGTTGAGGGAGGGTAGATTCATATGCAGCGACTAATTCGTATGCGGTTTGTTGGGGGGTTTCTTTCTACCTTCTCCCTGTAATTATGTAATCTATTTCTTTTTAATGAATAGATAGTGCACCTGCTAGTTTTCTCAAAAAATAATCTAGATCAAAATTTTCCATCTGTAAATGCTACCATGGAAGAACCTGGGAGCTCATTTGTAATTATATTTAAGGGAAAAGTCTAGGTTACACCATGAACTTTCATGCTCGATCCACATATACCCTCCTGAATGTTAACACCGTTTATCCTCCCCACTCTTGAACTTCCAAAACCATAGCAAATAAACCCTAGCCTGTTTTGGAGGGTTGTTTTGCTACTAGGATGATGATGTGGTTTGCATGGAATATATACTATCTATTTATCTCTCCATGTTAGATGACATGTGGGTCCTATATGGCACTGAAAGAAGAGAGAGAATGACATGTATATATCCAATGTCACCACCACACATCATCATCCAGGTGACAAAACCACCCTCGAAACCGTATCCCAAATGGTTGTGACAAAAGAGAGAAATATATATTATGTATTCCAAGTCTCGTCATGTCAAATGTCTAGGTGACAAAACCACCCTAAAAACCATTGTGGTGCCACATGGTAGTCAAAGAATAGAGAGAAAGAGATATTATATGTTCCGTGTCATTGCCATGTCATTATCTAGGTGGCAACCCACACCTCAAATTGGGCTAGAGGAGTTGTTTGCTTTGAAATATTCAAAAGTTTGTGGACGGAGGACGCAGGATGCATGGATGGTTTTAAAGGTTGGAGGTTATGCAAAAATGTTTATCTCCACCTAGGTTGATTCGCACCCTATATTCTCTCTCGTCTCTACACACTTGAGAAATTTGTGGAAAAATATGGAAAAAAGATCAGTATTTATTACGCTATACATGTATGCTTATAAATTTTGGTGTAAAAATATGACTGCATGCATCATGCATAATAAAAAGAAAATTTGCACCTCTAAATAGCATATTATTCACTACTCAAAATGTACCATTTTTGTGCAAGATGCATATGATGATATTCTTCCACCAAATTTTGCAAGTGTACATGTTACATCATGATGAATTTTTTAGATATATTTTTTAAAGTTTTTACAACATTCTATAATATGGGGAGAGAAGAGAGAATATAGTGTGAATAGACCTGGTTAACACTACCATGGAAACAGTTAAATGAGATCGGCAGTAGTGACGGGTTAGGTCCAACCGTGATAGCTAAATAAAAGTTAGTGACGGTTATGAAATATAATCGTCACAATTGACTTAATAGGGAGCCCTGGGGTCGCCCGAAGGAAAATTATCAGCGATGAGTAACACGATGACTCATCACTAGTAAATATCAGTGATAGGTAAAAAGAATGCCCGTCACTGAACTTACCAATTACCTGTGACGGGTGAAAAGAAGGCCCGTCACTATATTACTACAAACGATTAACTCAAGAGCTCGTCACTAAATTCTAGTGACGGGCAATTCACTTACTCTGCCACTGAATGTTATTAGTGGCTGTTAGCTGCTGGGGCCTGTCACTGTTAATTTGCACGGTACATAAAGCAACAACCTTCCACCCAACTCTTTAGAGTTTCCCATTTCTAGATCTACCATTTTGTGTACCGTTGCAGCTGGGCAATTTGGGGGGCCATTTTGTTAGAGAGAGCTTGGATTTGGAAGGTTATTTTGAATGATCAGGTTCCTAGGGTGATTCAAGGTTAGTTGCTCTTCTAATTGTTGGTAGATGTATATAATATGGTGTATTTAATTGCTCTCATTAATTGTGTTGAGAGAGGAGAGGGAGAGAGAGATTCAATTGTGAGAGAGGAGAAGGAGAAAGATTCAAGTGGTGAGCAAGAGAGGAGAGGAGAGACAAAAGACTATGGAGAAGGCCGAGAGAGCTAGGGAGAGAGTTCATTAATATTGCTCTCGTTACTTGTAGATTCATAATTGACCTTATTAATTAGTGTACATGTACTAATTAATTTCATTTCTTGTATATGTATGCATTTAAGCGTAGGGTCGATATATATGGTTTGAAGCTAGATGTACGAGATGGATCGTACGACCCATGAGTACCTATCTAGAGTGTCAAATTTTATAAGAGTCGCGTGAGAGGATGCGGTGAGAAAGAAAAAGACGTCCATGTCGTAGATGCAAGAATAAGTAGATGTTGGATTCGACAAAGGAGATGTAAAACTATTTGATCATGAAGGGTTTCATGAATGGTTATACACGTTTGACATGCCATGGTGAAGTGTAAGTGTGGAAACGGATTGGATACGGATCGGATAGTGCCCTTCCCATTTCCTTTTCATATTCTTAAAACGAATACGGATCCGAATACGGATGTGTCAAATACAAATACGGATCGGATGTTACTCGAATACGAATATGGATTGGATATTTATTTAATCCAAATCGGATACGAATATCCTATAAATTTAACGATAGAGTACGGTTAAATAAATAATAAGATAAATACATGACACATGATGATGGACGAATGATAATATATATATATATATGTATATATATATACAAATCAATGATAAATGATAATAACATGTTTCACACAGATAAACAACAATTGTAATATGAAACACAGATAAATGACAATAGTCATAATTTTCACGTAGATAATGACAAATAGTAATATGTTCTATACATACATAGTACATAACTTTTTGGAGGTTCTAGATCGAACCACACAAAAGAACAATTGAGTACTTAACCAGTTAGTCAATTGTTCTTGTTCCAGCCACACAAAACAGCAACGAACATGTCTAGATGCAGCAAACATAATATAAGAACCGAACACAATAAGTGCATAACAGAATATAACTCCTTTCGTCAATTCATCTTATCATCTACATGGCTGGAAGCACATACAACAGAATAAGAAATAGTTGAGATCTTTAATAAAATATAGTATCATGGTAAAAAATTAATGGAAAATAAAACAACACTTAGCTGTCCGTAAACATGTTATTGATTCATAACATACTTAGTAATTACATCAAGGCAACATGTTACTAAATCAAACTATTGATAAATCTGACAAATGATAAATCTGAGCCCAAATGATAAATATAACAAATCATAAATGTGAGCATCATTGTCATTTACATAAAGAACCACCTTCATCTTTAGTCTTTACCTTCTTGTATGCCCTCATCTTGTATACATTCACTTTGTTCAACTTTGTCATCTATATCAAGAATAGCTAAATATTCCAGAATTGAAGCTACAGCACATTGATCTGAAAGAAAAAGACAAATAAATTAGTAGTGCTTTAGCAAATAATAGAAGTAAAACAATTGCCTATTTTTATTTGTCTACCTGTCCTAGCAGTTCTTATCCAATCCTTGGTATAAATCAAAGCCTCAACAACTTCAGGGTCCAAACGACTGCGGTACTTGTCAATGATTCTTCCTCCAGCACTAAATGCAGATTCAGATGCAACAGTTGATGTAGGAATAGCCAATACATCCCTTGCAACTAGAGCAAGGATAGGATATTGTAGACCATGGGTCTTCCACCAAGACAAAATGTCAAAATATTCACCTTCAAGCCACCTTAACAAGGGCTCATTGCAATATTTCTCCAAGTCAGACTTATCTTGGTCTACTTCACTTATATCATTTAGAAAAGCACTTAGCTTTTTCTTTTTGGCTGATCACCAAGATCCAAATGTGGTTGAGAAGCTTCAGCTCTAGGTTGCATTTGCACATTGCCCATTGTAGGATGACTATAAAGAGAAGCATAAGAATCAAATAACTCTTGAACAACCTTCCTAAATTCAGCTATCTCTTTAATTCCAGAGTTGTCTGACATCTCTTTGTAGTAAAACTCAACCACCTTCATCTTATAGCGAGGATCTAACATGCATGCAACTACTAGAGCCACATTACTCATGTCCCAGTACTTGTCAAATTTATCCTTCATAGCTTTTGCCATCGTAGCAATAAAGCCATCATTGCCATTAACCCATTCAATGAGCTGAATGTTAATCTCACTAAATTCCGAAAAGAACAAGTTGGCAGTTGGATAGTAAGAACCGGACAAAAGGTTAGTTACATTGTAAAACAACTTCAAACATGTGCACAAAATACTTGCCTTCTCCCACTCATCATTGGAAGGAGCACGTTTGCGATACTTCTCTGGATACAAAATAACAAGCCTTTGGAAAACCTTTTTATAGTGGATGGTATCTACTAGCATTAAGTAGGTTGAGTTCCACCTAGTACACACACCTAGAGAAATACCCTTCTTTGTGTATAAACCCATATCATGAGCATGCTTCATAAATATCTCCCATTGCAAAGGTGAGCTTTTGACAATAAGAACAGATGCATGAATGTTATCTATAATGGCTGAAATTGTGCTCACACCATCCCTCACAATGAGATTAATAATATGAGCAGCACAACAGACATGAAAGAACTTGCCATGGCAGACTAGAGAACTATGATTTTCAAGAGTAGAGATGATAGTATCCACACAAACATCATTTGAAGAAGCACTATCTAAGGTTAAAGCAAATAACTTATGTTCAGTATTCCATCCAGCCATTTCCCCCATGAATGTGGCACTCAATTTGCTCCAGTATGTCTTCCTTCAAGATGCAAGAAATTGATGATATGATTTTGAATTTTCCAATCATTATCAATGAAATGGCAAGTGACACAAAGGTACCCCTTATTTTGATTAGAAGTCCATAAATCCATAGTGCAACTAAATCGGCAGTTGAGAGAGGCAAACTTATAAAAATATTTAGCTTCTCTTTGCAAAAAATATCCATTATCCTTGACCTAGTAGTCTTGCGGCACTTCAAAGGAAATGTAGGGCACAATGATTTAATGAAGTCATTTGTGTATTCATGCTCTGAAAAGTTGAATGGATACTCATGCATGATAATTACAAGATGATACTTCTCAACACTAACTTCCTCATCATACTTCCAAGCATCTAAATTGACATTCCCTCCTAATGTGGTCAAATTAAGTTGTCCCTGACTCTCATCTACATGTTTTTCTTTATAATGATTCCATAAACGTGACGTACCTTGCACACTACCAGCTTCAAGAACCTTCTTACAATATTTGCATTCTGTCATTACTTTCTTGATAACCTTGTCATTCACCTTTTCTTACCGGAACATTTCAATGTAGTGCAACCAAACTGAGGTTTTCTTCTTTCCCTTTGTGCCCATGATTTTGGTAGCCACACCACTCTGCGCTGCAACATTGTCATCTACAGTTGCAACACTGCCACTTGCACTAGCATTCGGATTGACACTGCAACTCTCACTTGGTTCACTTTCAGTTCTAGCTACAGATGATACCGTAGCCTACAAAAACATAAATTTTAAGTTACAAACTTTAAGCAGAAAGTGTACAAAACTAGAGATATATCATTCCAATACCTATTTTTTTCCTAGCATTACTTGAAGATTTATTAACCATGGTTGATATGTTTCAATTGCTTTACCCAAAACTGAAAAAAATTAAACCGGAACCCATCAAGCATGCCAAATGTGTTGTTTAAAAACCCACATAATCAACCATGTATCTAGGGGAGCAATTGAAAGCAACTACTTGGAGGTGAACTTAAAAGGTAAAACCGAGAACAAGCTAACAGCTTGGCACAAAAAAAAGGCTCGGTTCATTCATTATTCAATAGAGATATATAGCATGGGGTCATGGATATCATTATTTCATCTTGTACATGGACAAGAATATCTCCAAATTGGAGAATAAAAATGCAAATATAACGAATACACTTTAGACAAATTGCCACTGACACATAATCAGAAGAATCAAGAGGACAAAGTACTGACAGAACATTGCATCGCAGTTTGTGACATTATCTGTCAACAATGGAGTGATAAATCCCAACAACTAAAAACATTAGCAGTCCACTAACAAAATAATTATAGTGACATGCAGGGCTACCCTAAGCACTACGCAGACCATACTTACTAAGGGCACTAGCACATCGTGACATGGATTACTACATAGAACAGGAAACTACAATGACAATCATCGTAGCGCTTAAGGCCAGGTCAGTTACTTACAAACTTGGCCGCTGTGCGCAGGCAGCGGTGGCGTGCAGATGACGGCGGCGCAGTGTGCTATGCTCAAAGGGCGGTGGCATGACACGTTGTGCACGTACAGGCAATAGTGGCGCGGCGTGTTGTGCGCAGGTGGCGGCAGCGTGCCTGCTAGGGCAGGGTAGTTGTCCCGATTTTGATCGGGGCAGGCAAGCAAGGGGATTGGGAAATTTGTTATTGCGGATTGCCTTATGCATATTAGGACTGCTGAGGCAGTGAGGGGTTACCGGATGTCCGAGTCCGGGTTTAGAATTTGTGGAATTGATATGGATACGGATATATCCGAATCTGTATCCGTATCCATATCCGTTTTAATTGATAGACCCGTATCCGGATTCGTATCCGAAAAATCAATTCGGATATTATCTGAATCTGAATCCGTTTTTAATCCGGATACGGATATTCCTTACCATTAACGTTTTCTCGAATACGAATACCGGATAATATGGATTATCCGCTATCCGTTTCCACCCTTAGCGAAGTGGCAGAAGTTGTTTTTGGCGAAGAGGTACCGGTAGAAGTCTACGTTGGACATGCTGGTGAAGAGGCACTGGCAGAAGCCGTTGTTGGTGAAGAGGTACAAGTAGAGGTATTGGACAAAGCAAATTCTGAATCATCTGATGACTAGTATATGGACGATTTGGCTCAAATGTTGTGCGACACAGAAAGGAAGAATCCTAACAATAGAGAGAACAATCAGTTCTTGGACCTATTGGAAGACTCCGAAACACCGATGTTCCCAGGATGTAGAGCAAAGCACACAAGGTTGGCTATTGTGCTTGAGGTCTTGAAGATGAAGGCAAGCAATAATTGGTCTGGCACGAGCTTCACAAGTTTTTATGTTTCGTGGAGGATTTCCTACTGGAGATAAACTTGATGCCCACAAGCACCTTCAAGGCCAAGAAGGTTATCTATCCTCTAGGATTGGAAGTACAAAATATACATACATGTTTGAACAACTGCGTCCTATACCACAAAGAGTACACAAAGTTGCACAGATGCAAGGTGTGCAAGATATCCTGATACAAGCAAAGTAAAAAGTCAAGATGATTATGATGAAGATGAGGATGAAAAGAAAGGACCTTGCGCTAAGGTGGCTTGGTATCTTCTAGTCATTCCGCGTTTGAAGTGTTTGTTTGCAAACCCAAAGGAGGCGAAACTAATGTGGTGGCATGCAGAGGGTCGTAAGACCTGTGACAGAATAATGTGACACCCTGCGGATGCAAGCCAGTGGAGACCTGTTGACTGAGTATTTTTGGGCTTCGCGGAGGATCCTAGGAACATCCGTTTTGGAATGAGTACAGATGGAATCAGCCCGTTTTGGTAACATGAACAGCCGATACAGCACATGGCCAGTTCTTCTCTATATGTACAACCTTCCTCCTTGGCTATGTATGAAGGAGAAGTATAGTATGCTCACAATTCTCTTGCAAGGGCCAAAGCAACCTGGAAATGACATTGATGTGTACTTTCAACTTTTGAAGGAAGATCTGCAAACACTTTGGCATCAGGGGCAGAGGTCTTTGACGCATACAAACAAGAGCAGTTCAATCTTCGTGCCTTGATGTTCACACCATCAATGATTTACCAGCGTTCGGAAACACGTCCAGCCAGAGCGTTAAAGAAAAAAAGGATGTGTCCATTGCTTAGATGAAACAACGAGTCGATATCTGAAACACTAGTGCAAAACGGTCTACATGTGTCACCGTAGGTTCCTCGTGAGATCTCACCCGTACGTAGGTGGAAGAAAGGGTTCGATGGAATT
The DNA here is from genome assembly GCA_019208055.1 of Stipa capillata. Classification (NCBI taxonomy): domain Eukaryota; kingdom Viridiplantae; phylum Streptophyta; class Magnoliopsida; order Poales; family Poaceae; genus Stipa; species Stipa capillata. The sequence continues at coordinate 23,588 of JAGXJF010003771.1, forward strand.
GTAGAGATTGGTAAATGCCCGAAGAGCAAATTGGGAAAGATATCTATGAGACGGTAAAATATATCAATGTACTCTTCGGAAAGACACAAAAGCTGAGGCAAGACATATGGAAAAAATCCGTAATTTGGGACTTACCATATTGGGAGGTGTTATTTGTCCGCCACAGCATTGATGTCATGCACGTAGAGAAGAATGTGTGCGATAGTTTGATTAGTGTCTTACTCAACCTTTCGGACAAGGCAAAGGATGGTGTGAAGGCACGACTTGACATGGTAGACATGGGTATCGAACCTGAGTTAGCACCCAAAGAGAAAGTGACTGCAAACGGCACCCAAACGAACTTCCCGTAGCTGCATGCAATCTTTCCAAGGAAGAGAGACAGAAATTGTGCAAGTGTCTTGCCGGTGTGAAAGTTCCATCGGGTTACTGGACCAACATCAAGAAACTTTTTAACATCGAAGAGTTGAAATTACTCGGCATGAACTCATGACTGCCATGATGCAAATCCTTGCAGTCGCAATCAAGGTATCTTGAAGCCTGAAGTCTACGAAATAATCACTAACCTATGTAGTTTCTTCAACATGATCGCCTAGAGTCAATCGACCCTCAGCGACTACCTAAACTGCAGTACAAGATCGCTGTGATAATATGCCAACTTGAGATATACTTCCCTCTGTCGTTTTTCGATATCATGATCCATCTCTTGCTCCATGTTGTGTATAGATAGATATGTTGGGACCTGTGTTCCTACACAGCATGTACTCATTCGAGAGGTACATGGGTATGTTGAAACGCTGTCTATAATAGATATTACGCGGAGGCGAGCATCTTCTAAGCCTATATTGCATATACAATTAAGCCAACAAGAATCCTCCCAAGAATCTATCGAAAGTGAGAGGTGGACAGATAACCTCACGAAGACTCTTGGAACCGCGGAGAAATAGGGTCGCAGACAAGGCACAGGTATTGCGGCTAAATGGAGCAAGACATTCCCCCACACCAAAGAGCAGGCCCGCCGGATGAAGAAAAACAAGCAAGAAGAGCTCTGACAACAAATAATGAAGGTCTGTCTAGAGGAGATACTTGCAGAGGTTCACTGCTACAGAAACCATTTATACAGATGGGTCGTAACCCATGTGCGGGATGCTTGCTTGAACCATCTATACAAATCATATTTGTATAGACAGTTATCAAACCGCCTGTGCGAAACCCTTATTACAGTTCAAAATAGGAACCTGCTATACAAAACCATTATCATAGACGGTTCTTTAAGTGAACCACCTACAGGAAGCGAATGCCGGGTACTAAAAAACCATTTTTACAGACGGTTGTTTGGTTAGAACCGTCTATACTGTTCATAGTGCATCCCCTAAAAATTCTATATTCTAGGCTGCCCTGAAACATGCAAATGACAGCAACACGCAAGCACTATATATAGTAATTAATCAGAACACACAAGCATTTCTAATTGATCACCACCGATGCACAAGCACATTGAAAAGTAAAATGACATTCTCAACCATAAGATAGATAATGAAGCAATAAGTAATTCACACACAAAATTAATGGACAAGTCATTCACATCAACTGTTTTGACTCACGCCTAGAAAAAAAGGAAGAAGTCTCAACGAGCAACAAAGTTGCCGGGATCATAGAATTCTCTAGTCTCCTTTATGATCTACATATGTATGAAACCTATGAACTGTCTTTGGATGTACCGAAGAATCTCAATGTCGAACGAAGTTGTGGGAAACTTAAATGTCTGTAGAAGAAAATTAAAAAGGTTAGGCAGAATGTCACAATGATGAAAAAATATATTTGAAGATACTATAGTGACACCAACCTTCTAATCTACTGCACTAGAGCCAATGATTTGCAACATATATTGGGCCATATACTATCCACAGAGGTTGTTGCCCTGCTGCTGCTTGTGGCACTGCAGAAATTTATTTACTTGCACGGTAAATTTAGTTGTACGAAATACATATTACAACATGTGAGAGCCTTACTCATGGGCAACGGAGGAATTATTACTGGGAAATGATATCGGTGGGTTGGTGCGAGCTTTTGGGTTTGTACAATCCCCCTTTGAAACATACTTCGTTAACGCCCCATTGAGCACCTTTGTCAGATCTGCATAATTATCTGGTGGGTAGTTCTTGGAGATGAAGTACACGACATGTTGATGTTGTGGATCGATACAAATGAGCATCCAGTGAAATCCATAGTTGTACAGCAGAAGAATGAGGCGTGTAGTATAGAGAAGGAGCATGGCATACGTAATGTACTCATCGACCTCTTCTGGTTTGTGTTTGACTAACGTGCATACGACCACTAGTGGATCAAGGAACCTAAAATTTGGATTGTCTTTCCTGGCTTCTTGAATCATATGTCTACATATAAGAGTAATATTATTGAAAGAGCATACCGATGAGTTAGGCAGTTCATTTAGCATAGATCGTTATTCAGAACACTTACAGTGTCTAGTATCTTAATAGGCCGATATCAAGGGCATCGTGACGGCACGGAAGAGGGGGGATAACTCATTGAAGGGCATGACGAAGGTTCCACCTGCATGGAGGAAATTTTGCCACTCAAACCTGGCACTGATATTGTCCGAAAGACTCTTTTCCTCATTGATCCTCTTCATGTAAAAATCGTGCACAATCTGAGATGCCCAACCAAGTCACTCTAACTCTGTCTTTACTTCTTCGGCCATTGGATGAATGTGTAGACTACCTGCCCTAGTGTCTTGACGTTGTCCACTAACACCTTAGCGTTACCTGTCGACAGCGGGACTCTGTGCATCGTCTATTCTCCGATGCATGGAAATGCCAACCCCACGCTAGTCTCAAGCGTGTGATCGAAGCCAAAAGTGGTGGGCACGAGGGCTTGCACTTGGTGACCACATCTATGTCGTCCACAGGTAATCTATCACTATGGACGTCATGTGGAAAGTCGTTGCTGCGGGCGGGGCGTCATGTGGAAAGTCGTTGCCGCCGGGTGGACTTCATCTGGAAAGTCTTTGATAGGTAATCTATCACTAGGAGCACCATCTAGAGAGTCTTGTTGCACGGATACACAGCTACTCCAGCGCCGAGCCCTTAGAGATGAGCCCGTGGGGCTGCGTAAGACCCTGGCGGTTGATTCCTGCTGTTTGATCTGCCATACCCGCTCTTCGACCCTTGCATTGATGCGGAAGTACATCATGATGTCACTGCTTATCCAAGGTCTGAAACAACCTAGGAGCGATATTGATGTGTACCTAAGACCATTGGTGGAAGATATCAAAACACTGTGGAACGAAGGGGCGCATGTATGGGATGCGTACAAAAAGAAGAATTTCATGCTATGCGCCATGTTGTTCTGCATGATCAATGATTTGCCTACCCTATGTAATCTTTCAGGCTAAAGTAAAGAAGTAGACAAGCCTTGCCCTCAGTGCTTAGACAGTATGACCAAGGAGGTAGGTTATACATACTCAAAGCAACTGGCCAAGTGCTGTGCCTGCTGCTCATGTTGTCAAAAAGATTCATTCCGTTTGTGCTCAATGCAAACCTTATATTCCTTGGTTCTGCATCAAAGGCTTCGAAGATCCTATCAATGTTTCTCCACTAGTTAGAATCAGCAGAGTGTCTTAGCTTTCCATCTTCCCTACGGTCCTTCGAGTGCCAGTACAATAATTTGGCCTCTTTTGGATTCACAAATAAACGCTTCAAATGCAGAATTATAGGCAGATATCACACCACCTTAGTAGGAATTCTTTTCTTCACCTCGATGCAATACTCGTTGTCTTCTGATTGACTCTTATGCTTATAACGAGATGCTTTTCACACTAGAGATGAATGCAAGTTTGATAAATCTTTACGTTAGAGGATACAGTCGTTTGGACATGCATGTATCCTTTCTACCTCCATCCCCAATTGATAAAGAATTTGCTTTGCTTGGTATGTGTTTTTTGGCAGTTTGGAAGCATGTCAGATAGGAGGTCTAAGAGCGTTGTGAAAGTCTTGTCTGACCAACCATAGCTTGCTTTCAATTTAAGCAGCTCAAGCATGGATGAAAACTTTGTGTATTTTGGCTTGCAACCCATGAACAAAGGTTTTTTCGAGTCCTTAATCAAGCATTTGAATTTTTCTATGTCTCTCTCAGTATTAAAGTTCACATTTGCATCGTACAGCATCTGATCCAACCTATCATCATTGTCTGCACCACTATAACCACTACACATACTTCCTCGTCATCTTCTCTAATTTCGTTGACTTCGGGTTCTTCGACAATACCAACCTCTTCATGTAACATATTCTACTCTTCACCATGTTTGGTCCAACACATATAGTCTGGTTTGAAGCCCCTAATAATCAAGTGCGCTTGGATCTGTAGGACTGAGTTATGTTTGAGAAATGGTCTCTCTTCTACAAATCAACACCCTTCTTGTGATCTCCCTTCTGCAACAAGGACAATATATAAATTCAACACCCTTCTTCAATCTATCCTCCTCGGCAACTCTCAGAAAACTTGTCACACCATCAAGGTACCCTTGGTTAGTACAAGAACCGTACATCCAACCACGATCCATCTAGCTACATGCGCTGCACAACAAGAAAATTAATGTTAAAATAAGCTAATAAAAGAGAGCCACCTAGCTTTTCATCGAAAAAAGGAGCTATCTAGCTAGCTAATAAAGCTAGATGAGAATTAATATTAATGTCATACGTAAGAGCAAGATATCCAAGTATGTAGAAATGAGCTAAAATTAATTAAAAACTTATCATTAAATACTGTTCATTGTTAAATTATATGTATCACAAAATTCATGTAATGAAGAAGACAGACGTAAATTAATCTATAATCCTAGATCGATTTAATCTAACCATTTATGGTAATGAAAACACTAGATTTAAGCTACCCATTTATATAATTATGTATTATCCAATTATCCAATTCTAGATTGCATTATCCAATTATGCAAAATTTCTTCAACTTCAGAGCTAATTATAACAAAATTCATGAACTAAGTGACGTATCTAAATTAATCTAAAACAAGCCTCATGTCTATCTAGATTAAAACAATTCTAGATCCATCATGAATAAAATCGAGATCTAGCTAGGTCAAGATCCAAATTACAATGAATTTAGATATCCAAACCAAATTAGAATATAAACCTCACCTTGGACTAACAAATGCCGTTGAATCTATGAGTTTTCACCAGAAAATTCCCCCATTTTGGTCTAAATTGCCGGCCACTTCTCCAAGCAACGCCACCGCCACACACTACTTTGTTTCAGACAACATGCCCAAGATCGAGGTGGGTGGAGAGTGCATTTATAGTGCTATTTGTTCAGACGGCTCCAAGTGGTGAACTGTCTGTGCTATTTTTACAGACGGTTCCAACCGTGAACCATCTGTGATACCTTCCATAGTACAGACGGTTCCAAACGGGAACCATCTGTGATATTTGTACAGATGGTTCACCACACAAACCGTCTGTACTATACCGTCCCACATAATGGGTACCAGTGGTCATCGTTTTATCAGACGGTTTGTATTTGAAACCGTCTGTGATACTATTCGCACAGACCATTCCGTAGAATAGTCTATAAAGGGGTGTCCCATTAAATGGAATCTACAGTAGTGTTTAGAGCGGAGGCGAGAGTGGAGGCACGCAAGGAGACCGCTCATGTTTCCGCGACACTAGCGCCGTTGCACCCTAGGAGTCGGGAGCTAGGTGCCCCACTTACGGATGGAGTAGCTACGCCTCTGTCAATCCTATTACTGAGGGAGCAACGACATGCCCCCTCAACAACCTTACTATAAGTTCAATTAGCTTTGTATCACGTCCAACACAAGGCTTAATAACACGTTTGTGTTTAGCCTTTCTCTGCAGGCGGTAACACCATGTAAATTGACAGTTAAGCTACCACACGGTGTTCCCGTAGTAGTTGTGCATAGGAAATTCTATCCAACTACTCCGGTGGGTAGTCTTGCACATCGTTCCAATCCCAAAAGGCATGGGAAAGTGTTACCTTGATTCTATAGATCCGATGTACGATAGGGTCCTACTCCCCGTGCCCCTCAAAGATGAATTCCTCACAATAGGAGAGGCCCAAAATAATTTCATGCAATGGCCAAAGGTAGACATTGTGGTAGAAATTGGCACTCTGTCTCCAGCCTACAATAATACTCCTCCATCCTTGCCCTCACCGATGCAGTCGAGCACTACGATGCTGAAATTCTCACTGGGCCACGATGCTAATGATGTCATACTAGCCACGAATCAGGCAGAAGACCAAGTGGCCCAGCAACAAGAGGCCACGGATGAGGTGGAGCACCTCGTGGCCCAGCAACAAGAGGTTATGGATGAGGTGGACGAGCCCGTGGCCCTGCATAAGGAGATCATGTCAAAGGAGGCTGTGAAGGCAACGATGGAGGACCCCATGGCCAAGCAGAAGGAGCCCGTGGTCTTGCAGAAGGAGCCCGTGGCCAAGTAGGCTAAGGTCGTGTCAAAGGAGGCCTTGAATGCAGTGTTGGCTGAGGTAATTATGCCAATGGATACTCAACCTCTCCAAGCACAGCTTAGCAAGCCACCTTCCTTGAGTCGTGGAAAGAAACCACGAGTACGACGCGGCCAAGGCAAGAACACAAAGAAGAATAGTGCTGCCAAGGCCTTACATATTTAGTAAGCAAGTCTACCATCGAACACTTTTTTGGCCCATCGCCCAAAAGTACGTTGAAGGTGAACCATTTGTCCCAGAGCATGAACTGATTACGTGTCCTCAGGGAAAACACCTACAGGACTACTACATGGTACATGCCACTAAAGGAGTTAAGACTATTGAAGTCAGAGTGCTAGAGCACTATCATTTTAGCACCCATTTTGGCTCTAGATGCTTCACAGCTGAGTGGGAGATTTGTTCAACCTATTCAACCTCGGTCATCTAGACAATACAGTTATGAGGTGCTAGAGCCTTGATATGCTGCAAGAGGTGAGGCGCCTGAACGTGAGTGTTGGAGTGGTCGATCCTGACCTTTTTAACTATGAAATCCGTTTGGGGGGGGGCTAGTCCAGAAACACTCACGAACTTCCTCAACGAGTCATGGCTTCAGCAAAGGATAAAGGATTACATAATGTATGCCGGCAACCCTTCATAAGTTCTTTAGCACTTGTCTATAGGTTCATATTTTCTGAACGTTTGTATATTCACTAATCACCATGATGACACGTGTATATATGCAGCAACCATTGGATCCTTGTGGTTATCGTTGTTCCTTAGAACAAGGTATTTTGCTTTGATTGGAAGATTAGAAAATGTCCCCTCTACTACCTCCCAAAGTGCATCGATGCTGCTTTCCAGGCCTATGTTGTGAGCGGAGGGGTTAACTATAAGCATCAAGGCCCCAAAAGCTCACTCACAAGTTTGACTATCCGTGCGTACAACAACCCAAAATAGCATCACATGTGGGTTCTACTGTTGCATGCACATGGAGGCGATAATAAAATCCGTGAAGCCGCACCTCCAAGAAAAGGTATACATGCATCTAAGAGCTCTTTAGCAACTAGCTAGTCCCAGTTTAGTTCGCATACAAAATAATATGTCTAATTACGGGATTGGGCGATCCATTTTGGATAACTTCAATGCCCATAAAGACCATCACTGGATTAGAGGGGAATTCGCTTGGTTTTTCAATGCCCAGGTAATAAACCGCTCTGGTGAATTCAACGCCGACCAGCCGGACGATTAAACAATTAAACTTGTCGTGTCATGAGGGTGTTTGGCCAAGAGGGCTTTTAATACTAAGTAATCAGCAAGGGCTTTAATTGTTTTCTTGTGGAAAAAGTTTAACGTTATATATCTTATGTACTTACATGTTGTTTTCAAAAAAATTTGAGTTCATTCAATGCAATTTTGCACCCTTACATGAGCTGTTATATGATGAGTTATATACATATGTGAATGTGCTCAAGTTTTTCCTATATTAGACTGACCTAACAAAAAATAATCAACTAATTTTGATTTCTTGATAGTTCAGTTCGATTCCCTAAATCAAGATTAAAGATATATACATGTCTTTTTTCGGAGTAGAGGTCAAGTCGTGCTGGGATCAGAGCAGGAACTGAGTTAAGGAAAAGCCAATTAGTAGCTGGGAAAGGATACTTTTTCTGGGAATTCCTGGTTTGAGGCTATGCCTGGGTTTTGATCACCATTTGGTGTGCTATATGTTCATGCTGAGCTCTTTGTTACAGATTCAAAAAAAAGTTTCAACAGAATTGAATTATTGCAGATTACATGAGGAAATAAAAAAGTTTCAACCTTTAACTAGCAAATTTATGATATATTGTCAATTTATGGATGTGTGATGTATATATGTGTGTTGGAACTGTGTTGTGTGATGTGAACTGGCGTGCTGTGAACTGGAAGTATTATATGTTATATTGTGTTGTGTTCTATTTCAGGTGGGGGTGGAGAGGAAATAGGAATGAACCAAATGTATGAAGTTAGTAGTGACGGTTAAAGCACAAAAGCCGTCAATGCTGATACAAATACGGTCACTGGCGACAGAGTCTATAATGACGGGTAATAGGGACCGGACCGTCACCACTAACATTATGGTGACGGACATCACCCGTCACTAATACATGAATACTAGTGACGGGCTTCACCCGTCACTACTAGTAGTAATACTAGTGACGGGTGTAAACCGTCACTATTTAGAGTAATAGTAGTGATGAGAATTTTGCCCGTCACTAATGACTATAGTTAGCTCTGATGGTAGATTACTGATAGGGACTTCATCCATCATTATTGATGAATTTGTCTATCACAATTGACCCTTTCTATAGTAGTATGAAGATAATCTATGTTAGGAGGCTATGTGGTCAGGGCATCAAAGTCCAAGGTGTAATAGATAATTTTTTTTAGCTAAAAGGTTCTTTCGTAACGAGGTGGATGATGTATACATTGTTTTGTATTATCCTAAGATAATGCGAGGGTTTTAGCCTTTTAGGCCCTCCTTGCCAGATTCGGAATAAAAGAAAAAGTAAACCAGCACACACATATGGTGTCACGTCATTCGCCTTGGCAGACAACAGACGTACTGGAGGCGCAACGCTGAAAGAGCAGCAGCCACACATACAGATATCGGCCGATGCTTATCACCATGTCTCTTGTCTTCTTTTGACGAGATCGACTAGCTTGTAGGTACGAGTGACAGCATTCATGGATGGATAGATATGCATCGTTGTGAGTTTTTTTTTAATATTATTTTTTTTTCAGAAATTTCAGAAATAATACCGCTACTGAAAAAATTACAAAAATAACCTTCAACCGCCACAGGTCATGGCGGTAGGGTCCAATCGCCATGACCCGTGGCGATTTCTCCGTAACCGCCACGGGTGGTGGCGATTTCTGGCTATCGCCGCGGGCCGTTACGGCATTAAATCCAATCGCCACGCGTGCTGGCGATAACGGTCCAACCGCCACGGGTGGTGGCGACTGGAAGTTAATTCCGCGCGAAAACCGGTAACCGCCATGCCACGTGGCGTAATCGCCACGACCCGTGGCGATTACGGGGAAATCGCCACGAGTGGTGGCGATAGGCCTCGAGCCTATATAAGCGCTCGCAGTCGCCTGCCGACAGCGGCGTGGGTGGAGGAGGAGTTCCAGCGGGCGCCGCGGGAGGAGAAGAGAAGAGAGTTCGGGGAGAGAGGGAGAGAAAAAATAGAGAGGAGAGAAAGGGAGAGAAAGTGTAGGGTTTTTTTTGCCCTAGTTTGAAGGTACATTTCTAAATTTTTTAGATGTTTTACTAGATATAGAAATAGAGATAGATTTAGAGTACATTTGTAGAAGATCTAACTTAGGGTAGTTAGTATTTAGATATTTGTAGAAGATATAACTTAGAGTTTAGGGTTTAGATATTTGTAGAAAATAGAACTTAGGGTTTAGGATTTAGATATTTGTAGAAAATAGAACTTAGGGTTAGGGTAGATGTATTCGTAGTATTTAGAGATAATAGTAGATCTAGAATCATCTAGGGTTTAGTGTAGATTTGTAGGAAGATGCAATTTAGGGTAGATCTGTTAATAGTATTTAGATCTCGTAATGTGTAGAAATATGGTGATATTTTAAATAGAAACGTTTGGTATATTGCATAGGTATTAGTTCAGAAAAAATTGTACCCAGTCGTACTGTACTTAGAAATAGAGTAGACTAAATTTATTTAGTCCAAATTGTATCCAGTCGTACTGTACTTAGAAATCGTGTAGACTAAATTTTTACGCACGAAAAATCTTAGACTGTGTAGTCTAAATTATTACGTTTTGGATGGCAGGAATGTCAGAAGTAGTAGAATTTGTAGTCTACTACGGCATATGCTCAATGATGAACAGGATGATACAGCTCTAGTTGCTAGAGGCATATGCTGGAGGCAGAGGACGTGGACACAGCTGGAATAGATCCAGGGGGAGGACGCGAATAAAAAAGGGCTATGAAATCAGGATAAATCCAGCGGAAGGATAGTGTTGTTAGGGCTAGGGAAATTTACTCCGTTAGAGCATCCACCGCTGTTGTTCTAACATGATGTATTACATTATATTCTATCAGCACTTTAGTACGGTATTACATTATATTCTATCAGCACTTCGTATTTCGAGTACCATTTGTTCTACTGAATTGCATGGAACACTCAGTTTATTTCTTCGAAATATAGAGTTCGATACATCGTTAGCACTACGCATGGCGTGACAACACGGTACGATAACATTCGCATACAGCCAAACAACCTAATAGAATATTGAAATAGCTACTCAGGGCCTTTCGGATATTTTCCCTTCCTCATACGACGAGCGTGAGCTTCCTCCCCTTCTTCCTTCGCGCGACGCGCCATCTCGCGCTTCCTCGCCCTTTCGGCCTCACGTGCCTCCGCAGCTCGACGTTCCGCCTCCTCCTTTTCTTTGCGTTGCATCTCCTGCCAACGCTTTCTCTTCTCCTCCTCCTCTTCCTCGTGCATGCGTTCCTCAATCCGACCTCGAGCACAGACAACCATCCACCTGAGTTCTTCCTCATTCTCTTTCGATTGGGTCACGTCCAGCCACTGTATGTAGTCACATATAGTAGGTCGAGACTGCAAGCAAACGACTGTTACCATTGTATTGCATCGTGTTAGAAATACGGGTATGTGCGAGTTTTACCCTTTCACGCCGTGTGCGCATGCCAAACTTCGGTGGCTCTTCGTCGTAGTTAGCACACATGAAGAACCTTCTTCCGTACGTGTAGCCGAACTCATCCGACCTCATCAGTCTGCACGGATCTTGGCACCAGCAATGGGGAACTTCGACACCTGCGGGCAGGTCGGCAACCATCTTCTGCTTCGGCATCTCGTCAGCACCAGATGAGGCCATTCCTGCCATTTTGGAATATGCCATAGTTACTATTTTTAGGAAACTAAACAAAATAATAACGCAACTATTCACCTCACACCGCCCTAAACCCTAAACCCTACTTCCGAGAGCTTATTTCTTCTCACCTCGCTCCCAAACCCTAATCCCTCTCCCTCTCTTCTCTGTATCGATTTTTCAATTTTCCATGAATTGGTGGAAGGTAGAGACAGGTGAGGGGTGAATAAATAGAGAGCGCGCATGAGGCGGGCAGGAGAGCGGGCAGGAGGCTTAGGATTCTCACTTCACAGGCAGGAGGTGACCTTCACGGGCGACAAAAGGACACTGGAGGGGGGCAGGGTGGCGCAGGGCCACTTTCGGCGCGAAATCGCCACGAGCCGTGGCGATTAGGGGTAATCGCCACGGCTCGTGGCGATTACGGGAAATCGCCATGGCTTCTGGCGATTACGTCCAACCGCCATGGCGCTTGACGATTCAGTATTGAATCGGCACATGCGCTGGCGGTTACGCAGAAATCGCCACGGGTCATGGCGATTGGACCCTACCGCCATGACCCATGGCGATTGAAGGTTATTTTTGCAATTTTTTCAGTAGCGGTATTATTTCTGAAATTTCTGAAAAAAAAATAATATTTTAAAAAAAAACTCCATCGTTGTTGGCGAGTATCCACCTTGTGGCACGAGCTACGTGCAGATCACCGGAAGCCCGTTATTGTAGGCATGATTATTTAATCATGAGTAGTTGCACCGGTGCAGTAGGTAGGGCAAGTACGCGACCACACCCTGCACCAATCGCTAGCTTTTTCCAGAGGCGTTCATCTCGGACGACATGCATGGAAGCGAGCAGAGAGTAGCAGCAAGCTAACAATCGAAAACATAATAGCTGCTGCGTCATATATCACCTAATTTGTGCGAGACCCTATATAATTTGCAGCTATATATGCAGCGCAAGATGACACATATATCCATGGATGGGTGCAGAACCCGGAGAGCTACACCTACATGAGATTTGTAAGTATATATAGATGAAAAGTCCTAAGAGGGAGAGAAAGCTAACTATCTAGCTTCCACGGCTTCAAGTAAATCGATAGCTAGAACGCTGAGACACCGCGTAGAATAATATTTCTAGGAAAAGTAGTGCAAACTAGCTGCCGCATGCTTGGAGATTTTGCAAAAATGACCTAGCCATGCAGAGGGAGACTCCAAAACGTGGCAGACAGTCTGATTTATATAAAACCGAAATGATTTAGATTGCATGTGGACTCAGCAGTAGGTCGCGGGAGGTGGCTATGGTGCATAAACATATACTTGTCATCTATGCAAACACCATGTAATGTTTAAAAAATTCATTATATACCACTTGATGATATACCATTGGAAAACAAGGAATTTCATATATGCCACTTCTTTCCACCTATTTCTTTGCTATATGCTATCCCCATTGGTGGTCCGTTAGTAACCTTACGTTAACTTAATCGAACCTGTCAGATGTTTACCGTAATTCCTCAACTACCCTTGCCTCACATACCTGTACACACGAATTCTCCAAACTGATCGACTTCCTCCCTCCTATTCACGTCGCTGCTGCTCTGCGTCCATGCCATGGCAGCTCCTCCACCGCGAGGGGCAGCCATGGCCCATCGTCCTCCACAACGGAGGCCACGTCGGGGCTCTCTACCACCATCGCGCCCCATCCCTCAACCCTGCAGCAGCTAGAATCCTCGGGGCAGCTCCTCCTGAAAACACATGAATCGAGCTCGAGGATGGCCGTGGCGGCACATCATGGTCCAACATGGCGACTGCATTGATGCCGTCCTCCGTGCAGGGGCGCTCTGTCTCGTGATCGTCCATGGCCGCAATGGGCTGTGCCCATTCCCGCACACCCTCCCGTTCTCGTTCATGGCCGCGACAAGTCCGCGTATGCTCCTGTGCTCGTTGATGGCCGCTGCAGGGCTTTGTTCCCTCCCTTGCCCGTCAATGGCCACAGCGACGCCGCGTCTCCTTCCACGTCCAGCTGTGACATCGCCCCCAGCTGTGACGCGGCGCCAATGCTCCCCTCAGTAGAGGTCGAGGCCATCTTGCTACAAATTAGAGAAATATTGCATAATAGTCGTGATGTGAGATCTAATTAGCATGGTGACGGCTAGTGCCTGTTGGGGGAAGGGTCCCCGCGTCACCCCGAACCGACGGGCTTCACAGCGTCAAGACCCCCCTCCCTGAATCAACACGTTCTACCCAGCGTCCGCAAACCCCGCTGGCATCACCGTCGGCGTCAAAGGCCACGCCCGGTTCCCGGCAAGCGTCCAGGTCACGCCCTGTCCCGGCGGGCGTCGAGGCCGCGCTTCACCGCCGGCATCACCGTCGGCGTCAAGGCCACGCCCGGTCCCGGCAAGCGTCCAGGTCACGCCTTGTCCCGGCGGGCGTCGAGGCCGCGCTTCACCTCATCGCCAAGGGTAACACGTTGTCAAGGACCACCCCGACGTCCGACGCCGCCGAGGGTTACGTCGACATCGTCAGGGTCCGCGTCGACGTCGTCCGAAACCACCTCGACGCTTTAAAGATGCCTCCAGCGATGCTAAAGAACATTCCCTAAAGATGCTCAGGAATATTCTTCCAAATATCCTCTAAAGAGGGGCGAATGACCATAATGCCCTAGTGAGTTCTCTCTCATATGAGGGCAAAATTGTAAATCTTCTTTTTTTCTATTCTCAAAACCCTATAAATACCCCCTAGGGGGTAGAGAGAAGGGGACCCCACTTTCATTTTCCCCCCTTTGTGAGCTCTCCATTCCGTGCGCAAATACGAATATTGTTTTCCGTTATCGACTGTCTCGTGCGTGTTACTTCTCGCTCGTTTGTCCCCCGCACACCCGGGGGTCGCTGTAGCCGACCGGGGGTGCCACAAATATATTGTCTAGGCCCATACCTACGACAGTTGGCGCCGACCGTGCGGACGCGAGCGAAAAGCCATGGCGCCGAAGAGAAAGAGCTGTAGCCGATCAGGGGCTTGTCGTTTACATCGCCATCATCCACCGCGCGCATCCGCCGCACACGTCTGCCACGACGAGGTCACCCGCCGTGCGCGTCCGCCGTGCCGCGCTCGCCCACCGCACGCGTCCGCCGCAACGAGGTCATCCGCCGCGCGCGTCCGCCGCGATAACGTCGTCCGCCGCGCTCGTCCGCCACGCGCGTCCGCCGTGCCGTGCTCGTTCGCCGCGACGGGGCCATCCACCGCACGCATCTGCCGCACGCGTCTGCCTCGGCGAGGTCATCCGCTGCGCTCATCCGCTGCTAGCGTCCGCCGCGAAGAGGTCGTCCGGCGCGCTCATCCGCCACACGCGTCCGCCGCGATGACGTCGTCCGCCGCGCTCGTCCGCCACGCGCGTCCGCCGTGCCGTGCTCGTCCGCCGCGACGGGGCCATCCACCGCGCGCATTCCGCCGCACGCGTCTGCCTCGGCGAGGTCATCCGCTGCGCTCATCCGCCGCTAGCGTCCGCCGCAAAGAGGTCGTCCGACGCGCTCATCCGCCACACGCGTCCGCCGCGATGATGTCGTCCGCCGCGCTCATCCGCCACGCGCCTCCACCGTGCCGTGCTCGTCCGCCACGACGGGGCCATCCACCGCGCGCATCCGCCGCACGCGTCCGCCGCGAAGAGGTCGTCCGGCACGCTCATCCGCCACACGCGCCCGCCGCGATGACGTTGTCCGCTGCGCTCATCCGCCACGCGCCTCCGCCATGCCGTGCTCGTCCGCCACGACGGGGCCATCCACCGCGCGCATCCGCCGCACGCGTCTGCCTCGGCGAGGTCATCTGCTGCGCTCATCCGCCGCTAGCGTCCACCGCGAAGAGGTCGTCCGGCGCGCTCATCCACCGCGCGCGTC
The DNA here is from genome assembly GCA_019208055.1 of Stipa capillata. Taxonomy (NCBI): domain Eukaryota; kingdom Viridiplantae; phylum Streptophyta; class Magnoliopsida; order Poales; family Poaceae; genus Stipa; species Stipa capillata. The sequence continues at coordinate 38,864 of JAGXJF010003771.1, forward strand.
CGCCGTGCCGCGCTCGCCCGCCGCACGCATCCGCCGCGACGGGGCCATCCACCGCGCGCATCCGCCGCACGCGTCTGCCTCGGCGAGGTCATCCGTTGCGCTCATCCGCCGCTAGTGTCCGCCGCGAAGAGGTCGTCCAGCGCGCTCATCCGCCGCGCGCGTCCGCCGTGCCGCGCTCGCCCGCCGCGCGCATCGCCGCGACGGCGTCATCCGCCGCGACGCGCTCGTCCGCCACGCCGTGCTCGTCCACCGCGACGAGGTCATCCGCCGCAACGCGGTCTTCCGCTATGCTCATCCGCTGCTCGCGTCTGCCGCGACGCGGTCTTCTGCCATGCTCATCCGCCGCGTTCGTTCGCTGCACCGCACTCGTGCGCCACACGCGTCCGCCTCGCCGCACTCGCCATCGACGTCGCCCTCGTCCACGCTCTCGGGCTTGGCATCCTCCACGCCCGCCCTCGGCGACATCAAGGGCTCGTCAACATCACCCACGCCCCACGCGCTCGCCCTCGGTGACATCACGCGACCTCATCGTCCCGGTAAGCGCCTGCCGCTTCGGACTACGTCCTTTGCTCCTATTGCGGTCGACACCGCACGGGATCATCATCTACGTCATTCACGCGCACGTCCGCATCGTTCGGGCCGCTTCGACCAAGCATGTCAGGAGCAGACATTTATATCAGCGTCACCACGCTTCATCCACAAGTGTAGATAACCCTGTCTCAGCAAAGGGCTTAACGCATCGACATGGCATCAAGCCCTCCTGTGACAGGTTTTCAATCATCTCCGTCTGGGATAGAGTGTCCCTTCCCTCCGGGGTCGTGCGACGATAAGCTCCCCGCGACGTCCGAGCCATCTCCGTCCGGGATAGAGTGTCCCTTCCCTCCGGGGTCGCGCGACGATAAGCTCCCCGGGACGTCCGAGCCACCTCCGTCCAGGATAGAGTGTCCCTTCCCTCCAGGGTCGCGCGACGAAAGCTCCCCGCGATGTCGAGCTACCTCTGTCTGGGATAGAGTGTCCCTTCCCTCCGGGGTCGTGCGACGATAAGCTCCCCGCGACATCCGAGCCATCTCCGTCCGGGATAGAGTGTCCCTTCCCTCCGGGGTCGCGCGACGATAAGCTTCCCGCGACGTCCGAGCCACCTCCGTCCGGGATAGAGTGTCCCTTCCCTCCGGGGTCGCGCGACGAGAGCTCCCTGCGATGTCGAGCCACCTCCATCCGGGATAGAGTGTCCCTTCCCTCCGGGGTCGCGCGACAAGAGCTCCCTGCGATGTCGAGCCACCTCCGTCCGGGATAGAGTGTCCCCTCCCTCCGGGATCGCGCGACGAGAGCTCCCCGCGACGTCGAGCCAAGCACATACGTTAGGGTAAGGCAAGAGCGCGTTCACACACCCCATCAGACGCTAAATATTTCTAAACTAGGGACGAGCGCGGTGCCACGTACCCGTTGACCCCTTTATTTCTTTATTACTTCATTCTACAATCGCTCTCAAGCACGCCATCGAGCGCTTAATGTTTTTGGATGGGAGGGGGTACAGCACCGCTCTCTCACACACCTAATACAGGTCGACACGCCAATGCGCCCGCAAAGAAAAACTCAAACTTATTAAGAACGCCTAGCCAGGCCCACGAGAAACACTGCGACCTCCGCCTCGCTCAAGACATGCACGTCGTCATCTCGTCGCTCGGTTTTCGTTAATCGGCGCGACGCAGGGCACTTGGTGGACTCACGCCTGGCGGGTGCCGTCCCTAGACGCCCCGCGGTAGCCTTCCATTGAAAGCTATCAGCCTACAAGCCAGATAACAAATAATTCACAAGGTGCAAATGCAACGCCTGGCAATTTTCAGGATTTTCATTAATAACTAGCAAAGTCACTTGAGAGTTACAAAAGAAAGTCCAACCATGTAAACCCTACCAAAGAAAAGCCCCAGCTATGCCAATCCTACAACTAAGGGGCTTGCGTCGACGCAGCGACGGCCCAGGCAAGCGAGCTACTGAGATACCAAAAGCTAAACTAAGATCCTATCATACTAAGGTAAGCAAAACACACAAGGCCAAGGGGTGAACCTCACACCTGAGGAGGTGGGTTCGTCCCGCCAGGGGCTCCCCCGGAGCTGGACGCCGCGGAGGGATCCTCTCGTGCACGACGGGACCGCTACAGGGTGCGAACGTGCGAAGGGCCGTGCTCGCTCCACACAGAACTGAGGAAAACTCGGGAGTGGCCCCGGATGCAATCCCGAACACTCCCGAGTTCGTCACGAGTCGGAGCATGGTAACCACGGGCAGCAAAACGTCTCGACATGGCCAGACTTGGCCACGCTCAAGCAGCCAAGAACCAGCTCGGCAGAGGCCCGAGCACAGTCGAGCGAGTACCCCGAGACAGCAGCACGCGCAGCAGCGCCGACAGTACCAACCTGATGCAACTGGGCGGCGACATCGCCCTCGCCGGAAGCGTCAAGGGGAGGAACGGCGAGGCCTAGCGACCCAGCTAGCTTGCTGAAAGTGCATCCACTCCCATGGAGCTTGGAAGGATGGCTATCTTGCCCCAGAGTTTGGTTTTGATGGTTATTGGCAATCCTCACCTGTGTCTAATGTTTTGCAATGAGTGTGAACAGGGATTAGATGGACAGGTGAAAGCTGAAGTGAGACAACTGTTGATGATGAGCCCTAAAAAGAGCAAGGAACTGGGAAGGTCAGAAGGACCAGCTGAGCTAGGTTCCTGAGGCACAGTTGCGAGGAAGCCGAGGCTGTGCTCGAGGGCAAGCGAGGTGATGGTTGCTTGATGGAGTTCAAGGGCCGTGAATGCAAGCTTGATAAGTCCTGGAGGAGCTAGGAAGCTGGTGGATCAGGACCAAGGGTTCTCTGTGCGTCTACAAGGGCAGTCGTCTTCGGTGAAGAAGCTTGGAACCAGTGCCAAGGGTCTAAGCGAGCTGGTCAGGGACTTTGGCGAGGTCATTGCTCTCTGGTCAGTTGTAGGCTTGTAGTGAGCCGGCCAGAGTTGTGCTCAGGTGCTGCCTGAGGCAACCGAGTCCACCTGAGTTTGGCATCTGAGGCTCAGGTGGGTAGCTCAGCCGTGGCTAGTAGGTTACCAGAGGTGCTCGTTAGCTGAGTCTCAGATAGGTTAGGTCTGGTGGCTCTTTGTCTGACGTGGCATGAGGGTAACGGCTAGCTGCCAGGGACCCTATAAATAGGGAACCTGGGGAGGTTTTCAACCTCGAACCTTTACCCAACCTTTGCCTCTAACCCGAAAGCAACCTGTTGAGAAAGAAAGAGCTCTAGGTCTCCAAGTGAGTGTTGCCTGCGTGCATCCATCGTGAGAGTGAGTTACTTAGTCCTTCAGGTGTAATCTTCGAGGTACTGGTTCCTCCAAGAGTGGGAGTGCTCTTGGAGTTGGTGAGCAAGCCAAGTCTTGTGTGGCTGCCACCAAGAGTCTGTGAGGGCGATTCGGGTCTGCCTGTCTTGCAGCAGCAAGATAAAAGGATTCCACACAAGAAAGGTACTCGAGGAAAGAGCACGTTTTGGTGCCGGCTGTGAGAACAGCTTCCTCAACGGAGACGTACTGCTTCGCAAGAAGTAGGAACTTCGGTAAAACAAATCATTGTGTGCTTTACTTTCTGTCTTGTGATCTGCTCTTACTTATTCTGATATCTATGTATGCTTAGATCACTAGAGCACCTTTATTTGTTGCACACTAACTGAGTTTCCTCACCTGAGACTCAGTTAGCTCCTGCTAAAGCTAGTACCTTTCCTGTTCACGTCATCTGATGCACTCACCTGACTCTCACACCTGAGACTCAGTTAGCTCTGAATATAACTTGTTCTACATCAGCTGAGTTTTCTATCTGAGTGTCTGGTGTTTATCTGATATATCTTGCTGAGTCTCAGTTACGTACATCAGTTGCATATATTTTCTCTAGGATTGACCTATCTCCAGAAGAGAAACCCATTAGGCATTTTAATTTCTAGAGCCGACCTATTCACCCCCCCTCTAGTCGACTCCTGAGATCCCTTTCAAGTGGTATCAGAGCCTCGTTGCTCATAATTGGCTTAACAGCCAGAGTCTAAAGGATGTCGAACTATGAGGGTAGAGTTCCTATGTTTGATGGTACTAATTATGCCTTTTGGAAGCGGAAGATGCAAATGCATCTTACTGCACTTGACCCAGATGTATGGAAGATTGTCACAACAGGTCTTGATGTGATTGATGAGAGCAATCCCACTGATCAAGAGAAGATCAGCATCAAGAACAATGCTAGAGCTGCCAATGCTATCTATATGGGACTGCAAGAGCATGACTTCAATCGTGTCTGCACCTTTGAGGAAGCCAGAGATATATGGTTCACACTTCAGGCCATCTATGAAGGCAGTGACACGTTGAAGAGGTCCAAGAAAGATGTGCTGGAGCATGAACTTGACAACTTCCATTACCAACCTGGAGAGGACATCAATTCCATCTTCACAAGACTTACCATGATCACTAACCAGCTGAAAGCCCTTGGGTCCAACAGAGTGGAAGATGGAGATGTGATCAAGAAGTTCCTCTTTGTGCTTCCCAAGCCTTATCACACTCTGCGTCTGATGATGAAAGAAAAGGATGGCTTTGACAGATTAAAGCCCACAGATGTCCTTGGTAGAATGCTCACTCATGAGATGGAGCTAAATCACTCCAAGAAGCATGCTATCACCTCTGGGAAGAACAAGGGACATAGCCCTCAAGGCAGTGGCCACTCACAGGGACTCAAGTGATGAAGAAGAAGATCCAGATGAAGAGATGTCCACTGATGAGGAGAATGAGCTTGCCATGCTTACTCGGAACTTCAGAAAGTTCTATCGAAGGAAGAAGTTCTCAGGCTCAGCTGATAGATTCAAAGGGAAGAAGCAACTCAGTGACAAGAAGTGCTTTGAGTGTGGTGACTCAGGACATTTCATTGCTGACTGTCCCAAAAAGAGCAAGAGACAAGAGGATGGCAAGTACAAGAAGAAGGAGATCATTGTCAAGAAGAAGTACAAAGAAGGGAAGCCTCCCATATTCAGAAAGAAGAAGACCTCTGCTGCCAGAGCTTATGTGGGACAAGCCTGGGTCTCAGATGACTCAGAGTCAGAGGAGGAGTCAGAGGAAGAAACTGAGCTTGCTGGGTTAGCCATCTGTGTCTCAGGTGGATCTCTCAGGAGTCCAACTGAGCCAGGAGAAGACTCAGTTGGGTCACTCAGCTGCGCACGCCCGAGTCAGACTCTCTCTTCGACAAGGATGCAGATCCTACATATGCTGAGACTCCAGCCCTATGCCTTATGGCTAAAGGCAGCAAGGTAATGACTGAGGATGACTTCCCTGATTATGCTCAACTAATGGATATTCTTGACAGGACAGAGAAGCTCCTTCGGAAAGAGAGAAAAGAAAACATCTCTCTCAGGGACAAACTAACTGACATGCAGGTGTCCCTTGATAATGCACAAGATGCTAAGGCAGATCTTGATGAGGAGGTTTACTTATTGCAGGAAGCTCAAAACAAAATTAAGCTATCACATGAGCTCCTAATCTCTGAGCATGATAAACTCAAAGAAACTCACTCATCTTGCACTGCTGTTACACCTGATGCAAATCCTCCTACTGTTATAGAAACCTGTTTAAACTGTGCATCTCGCATCAATGCTATTACTTCTAGTACAGTGTTTGTTGTAGATTCATCCAGTGAATCAAGCACTTCAACTGCTACTAACTTTGTTGATGCAGCAAAGTACAATGAGCTCAAGGAGGAGCATGAAGAGCTAAAAAGGCTCATGAGAATAGGCCTATGCAGTGCTAACATAGGCATGCAGAACTTTGCTAGGCTTCAGTCCACCTTAGTACTAAAGAATAATGGTACAAGGGGACTTGGTTTCACTCCTGCACTTATAAAGAACAAGTCTTCATATACTCCCTCTGCTACTAACAAGAAATACTTGCAGAATCACTTTGTTCCTCAGAAAGGGAAATATGATACTAACTCTCTTGCAGAAACCATCGAAAGACAGATGGTTATGTGAAAATTCCCTCTAATCCAAGCTATGTGCTTAAGACAGGGAAAAAGGGCAAGCCTGAGGCAATATATGTTGGACCCTGGAGTAGGTACAAGAAGGTACCAAGCATTTGGGTACCAAAGTCAGTAGTCACCTGTGTCTCAGGTGACTCACTCGGTTGGGTACCGAAGTCAGGGAAAGCCACCTGTAACTCAGGTAGCTCACTCAGGTGCAATGCAAATTTGCTAACCCCTCCATCTGAGTTTGCAGGAGATAAGAATCTGAGAAAGATTCAGAGGTTCTCTAAGCTTTCTAAAGCCATAGCTGCTAAGAACCCTAATGTTAATCTTATTCCTGCTATTGATGCTTACAGTAAGAGACCTGCTAACTTGGGAACCAAAGCTATTTGGGTTCCTAAGTCTCGAAACTAATCGTGCAGGGCTCTGCCTCCAGTGGAACAAAATGGGTCATGGATAGTGGCTGCACACAGCACATGACTGGAGGCAAAGAGCAGTTTTCTGAGATAAGAAAAGATAACCTTCCTTGCAAGTATGTCAACTATGCTGATGATTCAAGAGGCAAGGTATTGGGTTGTGGTAAAATTGCTATATCTCAGGAACATTCTCTTACTGAAGTAATGCTTGTTGAGTCTATTTCATATGATCTCTTATCTGTTTCTCAATTATGTGATGCTGGAATGAAAGTCACATTTTATCCTAAAGAGGTCTATGTCCAGAAACTAACAGATGACTCACAAGTTTTCAAAGGCTATCGAGTAGATAAGCTATATCTTGTAGATTTTCAGGATCAAGAAGCAGCTGTGCCATGTTGCCTTATAGTCAAAGCTCAGTTAGGCTGGCTGTGGCACAGGAGGCTAGGTCATGTGGGAATGAGGCTGCTGAACAAACTCAGTAAAGAAGAACATGTCCTAGGCCTGAAGCAGATCCAATTCAACAAAGACAAGCCATGCTGTGCTTGTCAGGCTGGAAAGCAAGTTGGAAGCCCTCATCCACCCAAGAACATCATGACCACTACTTCTCCATTCGATCTCATACACATTGATTTGTTCGGTCCAACCACATATGAGAGCATTGGAGGTAACAAGTATGGTTTTGTTGTTGTAGATGACTTGTCACGTTTCACTTGGGTATTTTTCTTGAAGGACAAGTCACAGGTGTACAAAAGGTTCAAGCACCTCATTGTCAGAGTTCAAAATGAATGGAACATCAACTTGAAGGCAGTGAGAAGTGACAATGGGACAGAATTCAAGAACTCAAGAGTTGAAGCCTTCATGGACAAGCATGGGATTAAGCATGAGTTCTCTGGTCCCTATGCACCACAGCAGAATGGAGTGGTGGAGAGGAAGAACAGGACCCTGATAGAGATGGCAAGAACACTGCTGAGTGAGTACAAAACACCAGCAAGGTTTTGGGCTGAAGCTGTGAATACTGCCTGCCACAACATCAATAGACTATATCTTCACCCACTCCTAAAGAAGACACCTTATGAGCTGCTGACCAACAAGAAGCCAAACGTCTCCTACTTCAGAGTATTTGGTTGTAAGTGCTATATTTTGAAGAAAGGCAAACGTCTCTCTAAATTTGAATCCAAATCCGATGAAGGAATATTTGTTGGATATAGCTCAGAATCTCACACCTACAGAGTCTTTAACACCAACACTAAGGTTGTTGAAGAAGCTGTAGATGTGACATTCGATGAATCTAACGGCTCACAAGATGGGCAAGTTGCTAATGATATTTCAGGGAAGGTAGATATACTTCACAAGTCAACAGGTGAAGTCAGGCCCCAAGTTGAGGAGCAAGCTTCATCTGGAGTTACAAATCTACCTGACCCAGCTGATGAGCAGGATGAAGTCAATGGCATTGAGTTCGAGTACAACCCAGCTAATGATCTATTGGACTCAGAAGCCTCCATGCACCCAGCTGAGTCTCAGGAAGAGCCAACTGAGTCACAGATACACCCAGCTGACCCACTTCCAGCTGTGACTCAGGCGGCTGACCCAGAACCCCCTGTGATCAGCAGGCTGCAGAAGGATCACCCTGTAGACCAAATCATTGGTGCCATTAATAGGGGAGTGACTACTCGTTCTCGTATTGCTAACTTTTGTGCTCACTACTCTTTTGTTTCCACCTTTGAGCCTAAAAATGTAGGTGAAGCTCTGTCTGACTCAGACTGGATCAATGCTATGCATGAAGAGCTGAACCAATTTGAGAGAAATGAAGTCTGGTCACTTGTTGAAAGACCCAAGGATCACAATATTATAGGAACAAAGTGGGTCTTTCGCAACAAGCAAGATTCTACAGGCCAAGTGGTGAGGAACAAGGCAAGATTGGTTGCTCAAGGCTACACTCAAATAGAAGGCTTGGATTTTGGTGAGACCTTTGCACCTGTAGCTCGACTTGAAGCTATCAGGATACTTTTAGCTTATGCAAATCATCACAACATCAAGCTTTATCAAATGGATGTCAAGAGTGCCTTTCTCCAAGGTAAGCTTGCTGAACTTGTGTATGTAGAACAGCCCCCTGGTTTTGAAGATCCAAAAAGACCCCATCATGTATATGTTCTCCACAAAGCTTTATATGGTCTCAAACAAGCCCCTCGTGCTTGGTATGATACCCTAAAGGAGTTTCTTATACATAATGGTTTCAAAATTGGGCTTGTTGATACTACACTCTTTACTAAAGTTAAAGGCAAGGACTTATTTGTATGCCAAATATATGTCGATGACATAATATTTGGAAGTACTAACTGTGTGCTAAGTGATGAGTTCAGCAAGATGATGATAAAAAGGTTTGAGATGTCCATGGTAGGAGAGCTGAAGTTCTTCCTAGGGCTGCAAATCAGACAACTCAAGCAGGGAACCTTCATCTCTCAAGAGAAGTTTGCCAAGGACATCCTCAAGAAGTTTGACATGGACAAAGCTAAGTCAATATCTACTCCCATGCAAGCAAATGCTCATCTTGATCTGAACCAACAAGGTAAGTCCACTGATCAGAAGGAGTACAGGTCTATGATAGGTTCCTTGTTGTATTTATGTGCATCTAGACCTGATATAATGTTGAGTGTTTGCATGTGTGCACGTTTTCAAGCTGATCCTAAGGACATTCATCGCACTGCTGTTCGTAGAATACTAAGATACTTGATTCATACCTCTGGGTTTGGTCTATGGTATCCTAAGGGTGCACCATTTGAGCTTGTAGGCTATTCAGATAGTGATTATGCCGGGTGTAAGGTTGACCGAAAAAGCACCTCAGGTACCTGCCAATTTCTAGGGCGTTCCCTTGTATCCTGGTCTTCCAAGAAACAAAATTCAGTAGCCCTATCCACAGCAGAAGCCGAATACATAGCAGCTGGTGGGTGTTGTGCTCAATTGTTATGGATGAGGCAGACCTTGAAGGATTTTAACATATCTATGTCTCAAGTACCCCTCTTCTGTGACAATGAAAGTGCAATCAAGTTAGCCAACAACCCAGTCCAACACCAAAGATCCAAACACATAGAAGTGAGACATCACTTTCTAAGAGACCATGTAGAAAAGAAAGATATCCAACTGTGCCATGTTAGAACCGAAGCTCAGCTAGCTGATATTTTCACCAAGCCTTTAGATGAGAATAGGTTCTGTACCCTCAGGCATGAGCTAAATATCATGGATATCTCGAATGTGCAGTGAGGAAATGATGATACACGTGTACACATGATTGCATTTCTGGTTTTTCATTCTCTGCATTCTACATGAGTCAGCCACCTGAGTCTCGGTTGTACCTCAGGTGGGGTAAGGTCTTATAGATACCATGCTGATTTTGCATCTTATTGAACTCATGGATTCACCATTGGGTTAGATAAGTTGGATCTCACCATCTATTTCAATTCAACACAGCTTTAGCTCTGTATTGATTGATTGTTTGGCAAGCTGTGTTTGAAAAGAAATTCTCTCTATTGCTTTCATCTCTTATCCTTAAGATCTCTCTGGTAATCCTATTGAAAACCTTGTCAGCTGAGTCTTCCACATGAACCTCAGCTGAACACATTCAAAAATCCTGGAGAACATTCCTAAGTCTGGAGCTCAGCTCAATTTCTATTTCCTACCTGAGTCTCAGGTAGCAATCCAGCTGACCCTCAGGTGCCACAGGGCCACTCGGGATATAAAAACCCACCTCTGTAACGGTTCGCGCTAAACCCTCTTCAGAGTCTCAGTGCCCTTGCGCCCATCGCCGCCATCTGATTCTCAACGATCGTGCACTTCTCCGACGATCTTCGCTCTCTCCGAAGCTTCCCAAAGCTCTCCTGATTGTTTTGGCGCCCTCATCTCCAATCAAAATTCCAAATGTAAGTCTCCTCGAGCTGTTCTTCACGGAACTAGGGTGGTTTCCGCCTTAATGCGAATTCCAAGCTCTCGAGTAGCTTTTAGTTGTGGAATTAGAAAGAGATGATATATCTTTAACCTCTAGAACGATTTCTTGCAACTCATTGTCCAGAATTCTCAAATTTCAGCAAGATTCGATAAACCTAGGTTGCTCTGCTACTCCACCTGAGTTACACAATTTATCTCACCTGAGTGTCAGGTAGCTAAGTCAGGTAGCATGAGATGACTTGTGAAACTCTCCTAAAAACATCCAAAAATAGCCAAATATTCCTGTTTTCTCTGCAATAGGATTATCTCTTATCTATTCTCTATCCTATCTCACCTATGCAGATGTCTGAATCAAGGAATGTGGCTGAGGATATAACTGATGATCTGCCCATTGGTCTGAGAACTCAGCTCCTAAGTCAGAAGCAGCAGTTAGAGTGGGAGGCAGAGCAGGCTAAAAGTCTTGCAAAGAAATTGGATGCAGAAGAAGCTGCCCAAAAATCAGTAAAAGCGCCTATGTCACCCTCTGAGCTAGCCAAAAGAGAAGCTAGGCTCAAAGAGCTACAAGAGGAGAAGCGTCAGATGGACATAGCTGCAGCTCAGTCAGCTCAAAGAATGAGAGAATTAGAAGCTCAGAAAGCTAGCAAGGAAGAACAATTGAAGCAAGAAAGGAAAGCAAAAGCAGCTGAAAAGAAAGCCCAAGCTGAGGAAGCAAAGAAGAAAAGAGCTGAAGAAAGAGCCAAGAAGGCTGCTGAGAAAGAGGCAGCTATCAAAGTCAAGAAGGCTCCAGTAGTTGATACACTCAAAAGGACAAGGGCTGCAGGCAAGTCAACAGATTTATCCCTGAGCAAAGTGCCAAAGAAGCCAAGATCAGAGGCTGTGGTAGTCAAGAAGAAAACAAAGAAGCAACTCCAAGAAGAGGAAGAAGCTGAATGGAGAGTAGAAGCTCTTAAAAGACAGGAACACAGCAAACTTATCAAAAAATGGCAAGACTTAACTGATAAGTTGCCTAATGCCACAGATGAGGAAAGGCCTCAAATGAAGGATAGAATAGATGCTCTTGCAAAGCAAATCTTTGAATCACCAGATGTTCCAAAGAGTGTGAAACTCCAAAGAGAAACTCAGCTGAAGGACAAGGCAATCCATGAAGAACTCAAAAAGCTGCTGAAGCAAGAAGGAAAAGCCTCTGGACAAGAGAAAGCAGACCTGATCAATCAAATTGATCGTCTATTCCCTCAACTCTCAGAAGATTATAAGCCTCTCTGGACAAGGTTCTCAGATATCATTCTTCAAAGGAGAATAGAGAATCTCATGTTGGAGTTAAACTCTTGTGCTGATGAAGCTCGTAAGAAGCATCTACAAAATGAAATTGCTGAAACAAACTCAAGGATATTTTATACATCCAGTTCTCAAGCACTTTGATGCAGTGCCCCTTCAACAAGCCAGTGGTTCACTGCCTCAGCTGAGTAAGCCAGCCGAGTCTCAGGCAGCTGCATCAGCTGGACTAGAATTAGTCCTCACTGAAGTGGAACCTCAACAGAAAGCTGCCATAGAATCAATTGAAGACATTTTGGCTGAGCTTGACTCAAGAGAAAAAGAACTTGATCAGACTATGGAAGAATCTATGGATAAGCTAAGATCATCTTTCGAAGAGAAGTCAACTAAAGCACATGAAAACCCAACTGAGCCACAAGCAGATCCATCAGTTGGAGTATCAGTGAGCATGGGTTCTGTATTTCAGTCTCTATCAGACTTAGAACCAGCTCAAGAAGAAACAAGACTTGAAGAGCAAGAAAAAGCAGTATCTTCTCCAGCACCTGAGTCAGTTCATAGGATGCCAACTGGGTCTCAGGCACAGTCAACTGAGACTCAGTCAGAAGACTCAGATGACTCCTACTCAAGTCCAAGTGACCCTCATCCTCCATCTCCTCGCAAGAAGAAGCAAAAGCTGTCTGAATCAGATGAAGAATATCAAGAAGAAGAGGAGAGTGGTGGAAGGAAAGAGTCAGCAGAAGAATCAGACTCATCCCCCTCTGCATCTGACTCAGAAGATATCCCGGCTGAGACTCAGTTAGAAGAGTCAGATGAGTCATTGGAAGCCAAATACTCAGCTATATTCTCAAAAGTTGCACGATCTGACACATCAATGATGAAATTCATATCTGCAACTGCTTTCAAGAAGCTACCAAAGGCAGATGCCAGTCTAGCCTCCATGAACCTGGACTCAAGAAGCACATCAAACTACACTGCCATGAGAACCACAAATCCATACTTTGACAGTGAAGGAAATCTGAAAAGAAGACATTGCACTGATCCAAGGTTTTGGAATGATCAGCAGCAATCAAGCTATCATCTCTTGCTGCAGAAGAAAGGTTTTGTTGACAGCATGCCAATTGATTGGGAAAATCTTGCTAAGAACGGCTTAGGAAATCTGAAGCAGATTCTAGCTGCTGTTCAACTTGATAAGATATGCAGTTTAAACCAAGATTATGATTCTGAAGCTATCAAGGAATTCTATGCAACAGTCTTTGTAGAGCAGAACAATCAAGATTATATGCTCTGGATGACAAGAGGTCAACTGCTGTGCATCACAGCTCCAGAGTTTGCAGAGATGTTCAATCTACCATCAGGGTCAAAGCTACAGAAGATCAGCATATCCAAAGGCTCAGAAGAAGATAAGAGTCTCCTGCCAGATTGGGTTCCAAATGAGAAAAGGAAGAAGTTCTTCCCTACAGGCTTTGTGCCTCCTCCTGTTAAGGGTGCAGTCCCTAAGCATATCTCCAATTTCAAAGGATTGATGAAGACACCCAAGCACATAGTGAAGATCTTGAACATATCCATCTGTGCCAAAGGTGGAGGAACTGATGCCATATACAATCCAGTATGGAGAATTCTTGAGCTCATAGCCAAGAAAGAGAAGTTTGATGTGGCCAGATACATATTCTCAGAAATAAATGAGTGCCAGAAGAACAGATCTGACAAGATGAGATATGGCTCATATCTAATGCATATGATTCTCCAAAGAACATCTTTAGCATCTGCAGTCTTCTCTCTTGACAAGAAGACATATCTCAGCAAATTCAGACCTCAGAAGGATGACCATGAAGATGAAGTTCCTTTCTACAACATCCTAAACTCATCTCAGTCGGCCTTTTCAGAGCCTCCAGAGCAAGCCACCAGAGACTCAGTCAGGTCACCTCAGCCAGCAGCTGATCTCCCAGCAATTCTACCTGAGCCTCAGGTGTCTCCCACCCGAGACTCAGCTAGAGAATCATCTCCTCCTGCTGAGCGACAAGCTTCGGTCTCTGTGAACCTTTCATCAGACAGTCTTCCTTTGGTTCAACGCCTAGACAATCCCGCAGCTATTGATGCTTTCATTAAACGGGTTGTGCCAGTACAGATCTCTGTTATCAAGAGGAGACAAGATGAACTGCAACAAGAAATGGCTCAGCTGAAATCTGAACTCAAGAGTGAGATGGCAGATCTCAAGGCCTCGGTCAACAGCAAGTTTGATCAGATCCTATCCCTTCTGCAACCAAAGCCAGCTCCCTGAGGATCTTTTTCCTTCTTCTTCCTATCTCTTTTTAGTGCTTAGTGGCAAAGGGGGAGAGAGAGTAGGGAGAGAATAGCTTAAAGGGGAGAGTATTATATTCAGGGGGAGCAGTATGTAAAGGGGTAGACTAGACTGCATGTGTGTCAAGACATTCTATGTACTGCAAAAATGTTTTTATCAGTCTTGAACACCTCGTTTTTGTATTGTACATTTATCACATATCGGCTCTGATCTGCTCTGATACATGATATTACTCTCTTTAACTCTATGCTCTGATATTCGATATATACATGACGCTCTGATATTTGATATTTGTACTCAAGCATGCAATCCATTCTGTTATCTTATTTACTGAGTACTCCTCCAACATACCTGCTATTCCGCTGTGCTTATATTCTCAGTTATGTTGTGAGAACCTGTGCTTGCATCAACTCTCAAATGTTTAAATCTGATCTGCACACTTGTATTCAAATGCAAAATCTCACTTGTGCACATCTTAAGGGGGAGTTGATGTCAAACAAGGTTAAATGCAATACTCTTTTTATCTAAATGAATGTTTTAAAGGGGTTGCCACTAACCACCAAAAAGGGGGAGATTGAAAGTGCATCCACTCCCATGGAGCTTGGAAGGATGGCTATCTTGCCCCAGAGTTTGGTTTTGATGGTTATTGGCAATCCTCACCTGTGTCTAATGTTTTGCAATGAGTGTGAACAGGGATTAGATGGACAGGTGAAAGCTGAAGTGAGACAACTGTTGATGATGAGCCCTAAAAAGAGCAAGGAACTGGGAAGGTCAGAAGGACCAGCTGAGCTAGGTTCCTGAGGCACAGTTGCGAGGAAGCCGAGGCTGTGCTCGAGGGCAAGCGAGGTGATGGTTGCTTGATGGAGTTCAAGGGCCGTGAATGCAAGCTTGATAAGTCCTGGAGGAGCTAGGAAGCTGGTGGATCAGGACCAAGGGTTCTCTGTGCGTCTACAAGGGCAGTCGTCTTCGGTGAAGAAGCTTGGAACCAGTGCCAAGGGTCTAAGCGAGCTGGTCAGGGACTTTGGCGAGGTCATTGCTCTCTGGTCAGTTGTAGGCTTGTAGTGAGCCGGCCAGAGTTGTGCTCAGGTGCTGCCTGAGGCAACCGAGTCCACCTGAGTTTGGCATCTGAGGCTCAGGTGGGTAGCTCAGCCGTGGCTAGTAGGTTACCAGAGGTGCTCGTTAGCTGAGTCTCAGATAGGTTAGGTCTGGTGGCTCTTTGTCTGACGTGGCATGAGGGTAACGGCTAGCTGCCAGGGACCCTATAAATAGGGAACCTGGGGAGGTTTTCAACCTCGAACCTTTACCCAACCTTTGCCTCTAACCCGAAAGCAACCTGTTGAGAAAGAAAGAGCTCTAGGTCTCCAAGTGAGTGTTGCCTGCGTGCATCCATCGTGAGAGTGAGTTACTTAGTCCTTCAGGTGTAATCTTCGAGGTACTGGTTCCTCCAAGAGTGGGAGTGCTCTTGGAGTTGGTGAGCAAGCCAAGTCTTGTGTGGCTGCCACCAAGAGTCTGTGAGGGCGATTCGGGTCTGCCTGTCTTGCAGCAGCAAGATAAAAGGATTCCACACAAGAAGGTACTCGAGGAAAGAGCACGTTTTGGTGCCGGCTGTGAGAACAGCTTCCTCAACGGAGACGTACTGCTTCGCAAGAAGTAGGAACTTCGGTAAAACAAATCATTGTGTGCTTTACTTTCTGTCTTGTGATCTGCTCTTACTTATTCTGATATCTATGTATGCTTAGATCACTAGAGCACCTTTATTTGTTGCACACTAACTGAGTTTCCTCACCTGAGACTCAGTTAGCTCCTGCTAAAGCTAGTACCTTTCCTGTTCACGTCATCTGATGCACTCACCTGACTCTCACACCTGAGACTCAGTTAGCTCTGAATATAACTTGTTCTACATCAGCTGAGTTTTCTATCTGAGTGTCTGGTGTTTATCTGATATATCTTGCTGAGTCTCAGTTACGTACATCAGTTGCATATATTTTCTCTAGGATTGACCTATCTCCAGAAGAGAAACCCATTAGCATTTTAATTTCTAGAGCCGACCTATTCACCCCCCCTCTAGTCGCTCTCCTGAGATCCCTTTCACTTGCCCACCCCCGCAGCGGCCAGCGCTGCCAAGATGCCACCTCTTTTGACCCTCGCACGAGTCGGCCAACTCCGCCGAGAGTTGCCCTGCTTCGGCCTCCGCACCGGCCAGCGAAGCGTCGAAGGCGCCAATGGTGGCCTCAGCCGCCTCAAGCTTCTCGGCGGCCGCAGCCTCAAGCGCGCCGGGAAGTCAACTGGGACTTCTCCAATGCCTCCAGAGCAGCAGAGGCCTTGCTCGGGCACCGTGCGCTGCTCTCGTCGCCAACATGCCCGCCCGAGCGACAGAAACTTCCCGACGCTTGACCACCTGTGCAAGGAGCAAGCGTCCTGTACCGCGGCACCTTGCTCCAAGGCGAGAGGCCCTAAAAAGTGAGGAAAAATGTGGGATCAGCGAAGCCCCAGGACGGGGCTAACCAAAGTCAAGAACCTTGCAATCGACATGTTACCTTGAGAAACGAGGCCTGCATTGTCGTACAGCTCGGGACAGGTACGCCCACTGAGCACGGTGGACAAGTCAGCCGGGGGACGAGCTCAGCCGCGCGTCGGAAGAAGCGCCTCTCCTCCCTCGAGCTAACAAGACACTCTGGGGGGAGCTGACCCGCCACTCGCAGGGTAACGCGGGGGAAGCTCCTTGTCGTCATCGCTCACAGTCCTCTGCAGCCGGAGGTGGCGGCGGCGGCGGTACCTGCGCACCGAGGCTCCCGCGAGGCTCGCGGTGCCTCGACGTCTCCGAAGCATTGGGAGCCATCCCGTCCTCCCTATCCGAGTACCAGAAGTCCCCCTCAGGCGACTCCGCAGGGGAAAGGGCCTTCTCCACCTTAGAGTCATCATCATGACTGTCCTCGTATCAGCGGTGCGGCTCGCCTCCGGCTCGTCCAGAGGCGCCACCCAAGGGCCCTTCCCGCGCCCCGGGCGTGAGGAGGTGCAGGTCCGGTGTGGCCCCACCTGGACGCCAGTAGAGTGCCCCGCTCTCACCGGCGAGCGGGACCTAGGCGGAACGAGTCTCGGCAGAAGCAGGGCGAGACCGAGTCGAGCGAGTCGCGAGTCTGGGAGGGCGGTGGAGAGCGCTTTCGGAGCTGCATCTTCTGCCCTTCTTAGACAAGACACTGGACGCTCCAGACACTCCAGTCCAAAGGCGATGCAAGCACGGTTGCGGCGGGGTTCCTTGATCGCCTCCTTAATGCCATCGAACTCCCACGGCATCACCGGTCCAATACCGCCACGGCCGCATCTTCCCCCGCCTCGAGGGTCAGACCTGCGATCAAGCCGAAACGGAGATCAACGCCGTGTACACGTTACCGCTAAATAAAAAAATAGGACAGTATGAAGAAACCTTACCCTCGGAGCGAGAGTACCCGGTTGACGATGACATAGCACCCGGGTATCGTCAAGGAGGAAAAAACTGGCCACTCGGGCATAGGGTGGGCCAGACCGACTACTCAGAGTCCGACTACAACACGGGGGTGCATCATCGACTTGGAGTACAAGACATGGACACGTACCTGCCCGGACTCCCGAGTGGCAGTTGTAACCGAATAGGAAACATATCTGTAAGCCGATCCGGACTCTTGTAACTCTACCCTGGCCGCCTATATAAGGCCAGGTAGGGATCCCCGGGTAGGTAGACAAAAAGATAGAGCTCTCAGATCATCTGATCATAGGCATAGACTCATACCCTCATACGGGATATATCAATATTAGCCACCAAACACAGGACGTAGGGTATTACCTCTTCTCGAGGGCCCGAACCTGTCTAAACTCTGTGTCCCGTATGCACCCATCTAGATCTGCTACTCGTACACCGCCCCATAGTTAGTATTGCCGGAATAACACTCGACAGTTGGCGCGCCAGGTAGGGGCTGTGCGCGTAGATCCATCTGAACAGATCCAGATGGGTTTCTTCAACAACGACGGTGACTTTGTTCCGGGCCAGGTCATGAGCTTCGACCCCCGGACCTCCGCCGCCACTCCAGGATAAGCTCTCCGATTCGGAAAGCTCGACTTCATCGCTCGGCAGGCTCTACCTCGGCGACTCGGCTTCCAGCCAGTTGCCCGGGGGCTTCATTGCCGACTTCATCGCCGACTTGCTCGGCAGGCTCTACCTCGGCGACTCGGCTTCCAGCCAGTTGCCCGGGGGTCTCATCGCCGACTCCAACACCGGCTTGCTCAACAAGCTCTACCTCGGCGACTCGGCTTCCAGCCAGTTGCCCGGGGGCTTCATTGCCGACTTCATCGCCGACTTGCTCAACAGGCTCTACCTCGGCGACTCGGCTTCCAGCCAGTTGCCCGGGGGTTTCATCGCCGACTCCAATGCCGACTTGCTCAACAGGCTCTACCTCTACGACTCGGTTTCTAGCCAGTTGCCCGGGGGCTTTGTCGCCGGCTTCATCATCGACTTGCTCGGCAAGCTCCACCTCGGCGACTCGGCTTTCAGCTAGTTGCCTGGGGCTTCATCGTCTTTAGTGCTCGGAACCTCATCCGAGTTGACTACTTCGGCGGTCAACTCCAACAACCTGATCGCGCTCGAATCGGATCTACTGCTCGGGAACGGGTCTTCACCCGTCGAATAGAGATCCCGGCTGGTTGGTACGATCGAGTCCCTTCTACCTGTCCTCGACTACGATTCGGACGGCTTCAAGAGTTTGGGAAGCCATAATCCTTCTCGGGAGGACTTCATGGTGGACTCGGATGCGTCATACGTTGCCGCCCGACTACGCCCGGGGGCTTACCGACTGAAGGATAAAAACGGCAATCTCGTCACCAACGCTTGGAACATTGAACAGCTAAGTCGTTTCTATGCTTAAGCTTTGTACTTCCATATTTTAATTATGAATAAGTGAATAAATATTTCTTTGCTCCATCCGAGTAACCTTCAGGCTTTCTCGACTGACCTGCTATGAAATGCCCACGGCTACACATAGCGGACACTCGGGAGGGCTACACCACACTGGGTGCGCCTAAACGCACTCGGGCTCCTCTCTTTCAACAATTATTTTAGTACTGTGTAAACAGCCCGGCGTTAACTCTTCGTCTTCGATCGCCGGTCTACGCCACAACCCTACGCTATACGGGAAACAGCCCACGGCTAATCTCAACGCAATGGGGGATACGACGGGTCGGCAAGAGCACACACAAAGGGCTAACTTACACATGAAAGAATCTTTACGAAAGAAGAGATTAATAAACATGACACAAGTTCACCAAAACATGCAAAGTCACACTCAGACTTCCCGAGTACTTAACATGCATTTGCGAACGGTTCATGTATTTTATTCCTACTTCCACAGGTTAGCGCGGTCGGCGAAGGCGTTTCGCTGCAGCATGGACCTCCTCCTCCTCCATCAGCCTCGAGAAAATCATCAAGACCCTCCGCTCGGTTCCACGAACCGAGTCGAGGCTCGGGGGCTACACCCTCTGGGTGCACTGTTCGTGCCCCTAGAATGAAATCTACAACAAAGAACCTCTGTCCGACTGCTCTAGACAGACACCGAACAACTCGGGATCGAAGCACTGCAGCCTGTATTCTAGTTCTGACGTGAATTCCGAGGGTATTCCCCCAGAGGGACACTAGTTGGACCTGAGCCGCTCGGGACACCAGATACCACTCAGGAATTCAGTCGGGGCTCATGAAGTTCTAAAGTCCCTCACATTCTCCCCGCAAGTGATGACGAGGCCCGCTCAGGCGGATGCCACTCCGGAAGCCTGCCTAGGGGAGAGGGCAAAAGCACTCGGCGTAACCAAGACAAAAATCAGCTACTCGGGAATCATAAAAACCCTCCGCTCGGTTCCACGAACCGAGTGGAGGCTCGGGGGCTACACCCTCTGGGTGCACTGTTCGTGCCTCCAAAGTAAAATCTATAACAAGACAAGGAGCCTCCGCCCGACTAATCCAGTCGGCCGAAGGCTCGGGGGCTACTGACGATGACATAGCACCCGGGTATCGTCAAGGAGGACAAAACTGGCCACTCGGGCATAGGGTGGGGCCAGACCGACTACTCAGAGTCCGACTACAACACGGGGGTGCATCATCGACTTGGAGTACAAGACATGGACACGTACCTGCCCGGACTCCCGAGTGGCAGTTGTAACCGAATAGGAAACATATCTGTAAGTCGATCCGGACTCTTGTAACTCTACCCTGGCCGCCTATATAAGGCCAGGTAGGGATCCCCGGGTAGGTAGACAAAAAGATAGAGCTCTCAGATCATCTGATCATAGGCATAGACTCATACCCTCATACGGGATATATCAATATTAGCCACCAAACACAGGACGTAGGGTATTACCTCTTCTCGAGGGCCCGAACCTGTCTAAACTCTGTGTCCCGTATGCACCCATCTAGATCTGCTACTCGTACACCGCCCCATAGTTAGTATTGCTGGAATAACACTCCGACAAGGGGGTACTAGGGAGACACAGTGGGCATCACAGATAGCCCCTTTCGTTGCCTAGTGGGACACTACTCTGAACAACGTCCTGCCAGAGGAGCGACCATTTCGCTATGCGGAGTTCGATGCCTACTTGCAGTGGTATTTGCCACGTACGCGCGTCCACCTTATTCGTGGAAGCGAGGCTCCTGACGAGGCGGCGGCACAGACGACAGACATGTACCCGATCCTCGCGGCTGAAACTCTAGATTTGGCGGTTAGTGGATTTCGTGCTTCGCTTCTCCGTGTTTATTTGTTTATTACTTATGTGCGCACCTATGACTCTCATTCTTCAGGACAGTGGGTGAAAACAGCGAACACGGAGGTCACAAGAGTTCTTCAGCGTGTCCCACCCGGCACCGGGGACCACATAGGCTTGTCGAGGGTCGCGGAGTACAC
Organism: Stipa capillata; assembly: GCA_019208055.1. Lineage (NCBI taxonomy): Eukaryota > Viridiplantae > Streptophyta > Magnoliopsida > Poales > Poaceae > Stipa > Stipa capillata. The sequence continues at coordinate 59,718 of JAGXJF010003771.1, forward strand.
TAAGAGGATCATTGACATATTCAGATGCACGCGCAGGGATGACGTTGTTGCCGGGGCTAGCTCAAGCCAGGGAGCACAGAGACCACCGCGTCCTTCATAGAGGAGGCACCGTCAGCCTCGTACCTCTCAGCCGCCAGGACCACAGAGGCGGGTGGTTCTGCGTGGCAGCAGAATGGGTCCCTACTCTTCATGAGTCGACAAGGTAAAACAATTCTCATCTCGTACAAACCATTTTTCCTTACATTGTTGTGCTCACTAATTCCGGTTATATGCAGATCACGTGCTGCCTCAGGTGCCAGCTAGTCCGCTTGACTACCTCGTTGACAGCCCCGACACTCATGGCTTCAGCTTGCATGATGAGGTGGACGAGTTGATTCCACCTGGGCAGTTCAGCACGACGCATCAGACTCAGCCACCGTTGCCCACGCGGGATACACAGGTTCACGAGGAGGATGACCCGACACTATGGGTGGGCAGGGCTCCTAGAGCGGGAGCGGGACAGCCTAGGCCGAGGTACTCACCGTCGCTGATCAGGAAGAGGGGACGACGAGGCTAGACGTCCATGACTTTCATTTTATCCTTTCTTTTATTACATTATATTCTATCAGCATTTTGTACTATATGCATTAGTACACCTATATTCACTGCTACGTGTTACTACATAGTGATCGACGAACCATATCAAATTAACATCTAAATCCGATTTACATAAGCATAGGTTACAAAGCCATGTTACACTGCCACATTAATAGTTGGCTACACATATCGCAGGTAGAACAAGCAATTATTCGCTACCACTTCTAATACGACTATATGAAATCATCTTTGCTATCGCTTGGTTGGGGCCTTGGAGCGGGGGGCTTTGAAGCAAAACAGTTTCGAGAAGTCCTCATCACTCGACGAGCACTTGGTACACGCCCTTTTTCGATGAACTGCATGCGCCTTCATCCTTTGATGATCGAACATCATTTTTAGATGTATGCCCATGTTTTGCCAAAGGGGGGAGTCCAGCAATTTTGCGTTCCTCTTCTTCATATGTTATCTTCATTAAGTGTCTTCTATTAGCAAATGGGTCTCTTCAGAATCGGTCCACATGCCTGAAGTTTCGAATCTCGCAGTTTAGCAACCCTACATCCTCTGGATGTGCCTACAAACTGAGAATGTGATATATCAAACAAAAATGGTGCATGAAATGCTTACGAACTAGGAACAAAGGAATTGTACTAACCCTTATGTGCTTATTGTACTGAGATTGCGGGATACTTATCGTTCATTCGTAGAAATTGCGTTTTGTGTACTTCGCCCCAGGTAGTTTTCTAAACTCGTTCACCATCTCCCACATCTTGTGGAACTCTCTCAAACGCTTGCACACCTGTTTGTACGTAATTCCAAGGAAACCCTTTCTCGCTAACACCTCGATAAGAACACGTGTATGAACCTCCTCAAAGATCTGTGAACACATAATTCTACAACTCTACCTCCTCCTTCCTGCATCAGTAAGAAGTTCGTAGTCCATTCTCGGGTTCCAGACAACATCACTGGTATCTAGTAATTTGCACGAAAATTTATTATTCCACAAAATAGAAATTATAGATGTAATGTTTCAATGCATATGAGGAGAAAAATTATTACAAGACTTATCTCTATCATCGCTATCCATCCGCAAACTACTTCTTCTTCTCCTCCTAAATCTAAACAATCTACTCCGAGATACCAACAATTTTCCGGAAGAACTCAAGGAAGATTAGCTACGGGGTGGGAGCGTCTGCTCACCTGGTAAAATAGCAGAAGGAGGTGCGGAGGTCGTGGCGAATAGGACCAATCGCCACTGGTCGTGGCGATTACTGACAAATCGCCATGGTGTCTGGCGATTCCATAATAAATCGTCCTGGCTGGTCAGGCGTGGGAGGGGAAATCGCTAGGAGAAATCGCCACTGGTCCTGGCGATTAGGAGAAATCGCCCTACGTCCTGGCGATTAGGGGAAATTGCCGTGGCTCATGGCGATTAGGTGAAATCGCCGCCGGCCGTGGCGGTTACCAGAAATCGCCACCGGTCGTGGCGATTACTGACAAGTCGCCACGCCACGTCCCGATTCCATACTGAATCGACAAATGGGCTGGTGATACCACGGAATCACCATGGGCCGTGGCGATTAGGGCCCTACCGCCACCACCCGTGGTGATTGAGGTCATTTTTGAAAAAATTTCAAGCATAATAATATTTCTAAAATTTCTGAGTAAAAAAATAATATTTAAAAAAAATTATATATATATATATGTATATATAAATATCATACATTAATCAGTAGATTAGACAACACCCTGTTAAAAGAAAGGAAAATTAGTTATATATGTAATATACGTGGCTCGGGACTAGCCTTTTGGCACTCTTGGTTAGCCAACAGCTAGGTTTTTGGTTTAACCAGGACGTACTTAATTGTAGTAAACGATGCATCCATCTACTGCATGTTCGATGTTCTGACGTACTAGATAAATAAGATGGCATTCTGTGAGGGCACTTTGCTAATCGCTGAAATGCCACTTTAGTTTTTCTGGAACCAAGTCACCGATGATCAATCCATCTATCATATTGTATATCTCTCATCAAATATCCAATCATAAAAGGTGACAACACGGGCCGGCCCTTCCATGCAGTACTTCTACTAGGAGCAAAGTACAAGCTGGTAATAATGTTAGTTTCGTTAATTCGATGGACACAGAATATTCTTGCTTTTAAAATATCATATCGCCGACATGAAATCCCATCTAGACATGTCATTGCGAGGACATATCCGGTACATCGTTGTGTCAGTCAGGAAAATTGGATTCTCAGGGGTCCTCCATTGGCAATATTTTACAGTCAGGAAAGATCTTTCCCGGCAGGAATTAGCCTAACTATTAAAGTTGGCTGGGAAAACTTTAGCCGACTGATATCCGTCGGGAAATGTACCCTTTCCCGACCGACAGGCTCTCCGAGCTCTCGGGAAGGTGGCGTCATGGTGTAGTAGTGTTCTAAAATACGATGCAAATGGTAAAAAAAGTGATCTGGAGATTTCGTTTGGTTAGGTAAGTCAAGATGTACAATCTTGCATCCTGTATAATTTCAACTGAAAAGGTGATTTAAATCAGAAGAAGCAAAATAAAAGAAATTATTGTTCTTTTCTTTTTTTTCCTGATTTCAGTTTCAGCGGATTTTGTCTTTAGTTTCTCTATGCGTAGATCTGGGGCATGTGGCAGCTTGATTAGATATCTCACCGGTCACCAGATCAGGGCTAGCGTGTGTGTGCTGGGCTAATCACCCATCTACTATCAGGGTATGTATCCAATGCGACGTACATATCTTACATGCATGCACTGATGCACGCACAATTACGTACTCATCTAGTAATGAAAACACTCTACGTAATTAGTGTTCATATGCTGATGTGTACGTACTGTGTCGCGTTGTCATATATATGTGCTGGGTATATCAATTGATCGGTGTGAGAGAAGAGTTATATAATATCGACAAATTTCAGCATATTCTGCAGCTCTGCTAGACCTGCCACAGCGGGCCACCTGCGTGTTTTGCCCGTGAAAACAGGGCAACATGCCGATGTTAATCTTGGAGTGATTTGGTGACTCTGTCCATGGTGTTTTCTGTTTGTACTTGGTAGTCACTACCTAGGCTACATATATGACTAGCTGATTTACATCAAGGCCCAGCCCAATTTAGCAATAATGCTAGTATAGATGCAGCCGAGTAGATAGTCCATGGTTTACTAAAAAGAAGAAGAGTACATAGTCCATGGCAAGCAAAGCCCAAGAGAATAAAAGCAGAGATGAGGCTCAGGACTAGTCTTTTCTTTGTTTCATAAAGAAAAAGAAGTCCATTTTAGTTCTCACGTTAGTTATAGTTTAACTTTGGTCTCTCAATTCCAATACAGATAAATTCGGTCCCCCAACTTTTAAACCGTTTAATTTTAGTCCTTGGCCCAGTTTTGGTGGTTTATGTATTGATGTGTCATGATTTTGACTCCAACTTGACAACGCATAATGGTTCGACTAGGTCGCTTGCCACATCAGCATCTGTTTCAACATGTGTATTAAAAATCATTTCCCCTCTCTCTTACTCACTCCTTGCTCCGCTCTCTCACTCACCCCCCGAACCCTAGGCAATGACGACGGCAACTCGGGCAAGGCGGTAAAGGCAGCGGCGACTCAGTCAAGCTAGATGGTGTTGTCATCGAGCTCAAGCTTGTCGCGTAGCTCTACCTCTCCCGTTTGCATCTCGGAGGGTCATCCTCGATAGGTGATACCATACCGCGAGATGACATTGGATTATGTCTCGACGGTCCTCCACCTGAATTATTGACCCTAATGGAGGCCCATCATCAAGCGGAACATCATCTAGGTACTCAATTTGTCCTAACATCATCTTCTTCTTATATTCTCTGAACATATTGATCCCTACAACTTCTTCATCTTGGTCAGAATGGCAATTATATTCAGGCAAATACTCATCTTCACTTCTATCTTCTTCATCTTCTGCTTCATCTGGCACTTTCCTCTTCCTCTTAATGGTTTTCTGCTTGTGTTTAGGACAGCTGTAAAACTCTTCAAGAGCTTCCACTTGTGCAATTTCACTCTGCATATGAGGCTTAGATGGACATACCCTAATAAGTGCCTTGTTGACATTCTCAGATAGGGTTCTAAGCACTTCAATCTCATATGCATCTTCATCTGCCTTTGCATCTTCAGGTTGTGATCTCATCTCCTCAAAATCACTAGCTCCATCACTATCAGCATTGCTTTGTTCTAGATCTGCCACAAGTGACTCAACATAAATTTCAGCAACACCACCCTCGATAATACTATTTGACATTTTCTAGTAGTCACTATCTTCAAACAACACGCAAAGGCCATCCTTCAATTTTGATCCCAGTAACAACCAATGAAAAAGCTGCCCTCTACTTCGTATAATGGTCTTTAAAGTGTACAACAATCTCAAGGAGCGACAGTTTATCACGCTCGATGTAAGACATTCCCTTTGATCCACCGATATAATGAAGCTCTTTCTCATTGTTTAAAAACTCCCTATTGAAATGAAATCTAACAGGGGGTGGTCAAGGGGATCTATTGCTATTCTACATTTGGCAAATCGACAACAAAATTGACAAATGTTACATCTATGTGGTCGAGGGGATTAAACAGCTAGCTATAGTTAAGCAGAAGAAGCAACAAAACTTGATTGTAACCGCGAATAACTGACCTCTTGAGCTATGTCAATGAACCAAAGCCACTCCTGTAGTAGATCCGTGACCCACCTAGCTTTAGTCGCCGCTCGCTTGCTTGAGTTGCCTCTAAAGTCACCGGCTTGACAAAGTCATCAATGGCCTAACTGAGTCGCCGCCATCATTGTCGGCTTGATTGAGTCGCTGCCACCATCGCCTCCATGCCTCAATCGCCGCCACCGCTAACTAGGGTTTTAGGAGTGGGTGAGAGGGAGAAGAAAACAACACCACGTGTTTCCTTTAATACACGTGACGACTCAGATACTGACGTGTCAAGTAACCCGGTCAAACCAGTATGTGCTATCAAGTCAAAGTTAAAACCATGACACTCAGCACATAAACCACAAAGCTGTGATCATGGACTAAAATTAAACAGTTTTAATAGTTAAGGAACTGGGTTTATCTAGTATTGGAGTTGAGGTACTAAAGTTATACTATGACAACAGTTGAGGGACTAAGAATGAACTTTTTCCTAAAAAAAAGGAGAACCAAGTTGTTGTTTGGATGCTTAATGGATGCGGTTGTGGCTCCCCGACAGGGATCAAGCCTCTAGTCTCGCTCCTTGTGTTCTCGCAAATGTCAAACCAGTTAACTAGGGGAGATTCAGAGGCCCAGTTGAAAACAGCAAGCGTGCAATTTCTCACCCAAGTGGAGTATTCTTATGTTGTAGACAACGTACTCGTTAATAATGAGGCACATGTGGTGACTTCGTCAATCTTCAAGCGTCATGAGTCTAGCCTTCAATAGGCATTACGTGAGTGTATGTGTTCGATGGTGAGCATCGACATATCTGCTGGCTGTACTAGTGCTTCTAAAACAAATATCAAAATCAAATAATTCCAACTACGCACATAAGCTGAAGAGCCACCGAAGCAAGAGCCCTAGTCAAGCTGAGACTCCATTGATTCTTCCTCTCTTGTCCACTGTTCTCGCCCGCACTAAGTGAGTGGTGCGTAGCGGAGGGGGGGGGGTCCATTGATTCCATTAACTATTTGTAGACTTCTTTAGTTTCATTTATTTTTCTTCTAGCCAGATTTTGTTTACCCATGATAGGTTTTATCAAACCGACTCAACTGGTCAGCGATGTTGATGCCTACACCAGATACCAACGCTAGGGCGAGTTTAGTGTCCAAACAAACTCTGACTTTCTTTTAAAGAATAACATCACTACTGAGATTTATGTCCTACACATCAATACACATATCATTTACAATATCTTCCCATTAGTGTTGGTGTAGGTAACTGAGAAACCATTGCAGGTACAGAGTCGAAGATGAAGAGGATAACGAAAAGTCTAGCACGTTCGTCGACTGGTGAACATGATGGTAGAATGTAGTCTCTTTTAATGTACTCTACGTTGTAGAAATTATGTACTTGCATACTTTGCTCATTCAACTATCAACCATAAATAAGATACTTTTATAGGAAAATCTAGAAAAAAATCATCAATTATTTTCACTAGCTGCTGACACGAGGAATATTTCTTTTTGCCAAATTTTGTACACAACTTTTTGTCACATGCACACATCTATTGTATTATATACTAAAAGTAGAATACAATAGAAAAAATAGAGATAGACTAGAAATTCCCACAAAAAAGTAAAACATCCGATCGTTAATTTGGTGAACCCTTTTATTATTAGTGGATTACAACCAATAAATTTTTATAATTGTACCTAAATAGATTACAGCCGATAGATCTACATAACTGCACCTAAATAGATTACAGCCGACAGATCTACATAACTATACCTAAACAGATCACAACCGATAGATCTTCATAAACTATACCTAAACGGATTGCATCTGATAGATCATCATAACTATACATAAATAGATCACAATCGATAGATCATCATAATTACACCTAAACAAATTGCATCTGATAGATCATCATAACTGTACCTAAATCTCGCGATCTAAATTCTTATTTTCATACTAATTTAATATCATGTCGTACGGATAAAAAATAAAAATAATTAAAAATGTTTCCCGCTTACATTAGAATTAGAATAACCTGTGCCATCAGTCATTACACGGTTAAATTAATCACGAAGCAAGTACGTAGGGCTATCCAATGCTGAGGTCAACGGCTGCTCGTGGGCGCCTCGGCGGGTGCCCCGGCCTCACGGCGGCGTCCACGGGCGGCGGCACCACGGCCTCGCCGACGCCAAACTCCACCGACACCGCACCGACACTCGCCGCCGCTCTTCTGTACGACTGCACCACCAGTACCGACGCCATCGTCTGGAAGTCCTTGGACGCGAGCAGGTCCCCGATGGGCCCCAACTCCGGGCACTCGCTCCAATCCGCTATCCCCGCCGTCAGCGCCGACGCCCCCGGCGTCTTCCCCACCACGAACAGGTCCTTCCCTTCGGCCTCCACGTTCCGTATCTCCGCCACCATCTCGTTCGCGTTGAACACGCCGCACTCCCGGTACTCCACTGCCGCGCCGCCGCTCGCCGCCGCACGGTTCGCCCAGTTCCGGAACTCACGCAGGCACCCGTCGTCGGCCTTGCGCTCCTTGAGTGCGTCGAACTCGCTCGCCGTGAAGCTGCCGCCCTTCTGGACGAAGCGAAGCACGGTGAGGTCGATGGCCGGGTTGTGCGCCATGCGGGTTGCCAGCGCCACCACCTCGCGGTCGTCGCACCCGCCGAAGAAGAGCGCCGCCACGCGGTGCCCAGCCCCCGGCGCGGCGCCGAGGCCGCCACGGTCCACGAGGATCCCCACCGTGCACGGCGAGCAACACTGCACGCTGGCGTTCAGCGACTGGATCGCCGGGTGGGACACCTCCATGCCGCCGTCCACCGACCGGTGCTTGTGGAACGGGAGCACGATCAGCGCCGAGTGCTGGTCCTCGGCGGCGGCGGTCACGTCCTCGTGCATGGACGTGTACGGCGACACGGCGGCCATGGTGCGCGCCGACACGCCCGCCGCGTGCTCCTCGTAGGCCATGAAGGCGTGCGCGATGTGCTTGAACTGCAGCTCCACGTGGCTCTGGCCGTGTGCGGAGGCCTCGGAATAGGAGGCCGCTGGGGCGGAGGCGTTGATGAGGAGGAGCGCCGAGGAGCGGCCGGCGAACTCGATGAGGTGGAGGACGTGCACGGCGACCGGCGACCGGCTGGACGGCGAGGCCACGTCGAGGAGCGTGAGCATCCCGGGCACGTCGCGTGGCGCGTGGACGCATGCGAGCACGCGGAGCTCGGCATCCGGCTGCGGCCACGCCACGTTGCGGCGCTTGTAGAAGACGAGGCGCCGCGCCGGCTTGACGACCATGGCCAGCAGCGGGCTCACCAGCGCCGTGATCAGCGCCGACATGAACACCAGCACCGTGAAGGACTGGTCGCTCATGATCTGCATGCATACACGAACTTATCATCATCATAATCAATGTACTCAGTACTCCAATTAACAACTAGGAGTAATTAACAATCTAATTACCCTTTGTTTCTTGCGATATTGAGGATGACGAGCTCAATGACCCCCTTGGTGTTGAGCAGGAGGCCGATGGACGTGCCGTCGTGCAGCGGCATGCCGAACACCGCAGCGACGCCGACGGCGGCGGCCACCTTCAGGACCGCCGCGCTCATGGCGGCGGCCATGAGTAGCACCGCAGCGTGCACGCTGGTGACCGTGGCGATGTCGGTACGGAGGCCGGACATGGCGAAGAAGAGCGGGAGCAGCGTGCCGACGACGAAGTCCTCCACCTCCTCGACCAGCGCGACGCCGACGGGACCGTTGGGCACGGCGAGGCCGAAGACAAAGGCGCCAAAGATGGCGTGCGTGCCCCCGGCGTCGGCCGCGAGCGCCGCGACCATGACGCCGACGAGCACCGCGAGCTCGCGCATCTCGCCGACCGCCTCCCCCTCGGCGGCGCGGAGCGCGAGCCGTAGGAGCAGGGGCCGGACCAGGAGGAAGCTGACGGCGAAGATGACGAGCCCCGACGTGAGCGTCCCGACGGACGGGAGCAGGCCGTCCCGAGCGTGCGCGAGCGCCGTGGCCACGGTGAGCCCCGCCCACGCCAGCGTGTCGTTGATGAGGGCGGCGGAGAGCGTGAGCTGGCCGACGTCGGTGCCGGCGAGCTTGAGCTCGGCGATGTTGCGGGCGAGCACGGAGAATGCCGTGGAGGAGAAGGTGGCGCCGAGGAAGATGGGGAAGGAGAGGCGGTTGAGGAAGTCCCCCCTCTGCTTCCGGGAGTCGTCGGTGCTGAGCGCGACGTAGCCGGTGGTGGCGCCGACGAGGAACGGTGGGATGGAGGAGGCGGCGGAGAACCAGAAGCTGCGGAGGCCGGCGCGGGTGATGGTGGGGAGCTCGATCTCGACGCCGATGGTGAAGGTGTAGTAGACGAGGCCGAGGAGGGACATGGAGTCGAGGACGAAGATGCTCCGCGCCGGGAAGACGAGCTCGGAGAAGAGTGGCAGCCGTCCCAGCACCGACGGCCCCAGCACGAAGCCGCCCTGCACGCACGACGCATACATCAGTTAATTAATCAATGTCTCCGTCGTCGCCGCCGTCACCGTGGATGGACGGATGCATGTAGAGAACGTACGAGTATCTCGGAGATGTAGCGGGGGAGGCGGAGAGGGGAGAGGAGGAGGGTGGCGGCGCGGGTGGTGGAGGTGATGAGGAGGATCTGGAAGAGGAGGAGAGGGAGGGAGAAGTCGAGTGGGTTGTCGCCGGTCCAGATGCCGGACATGGTGATCTTGCTCGGGTAGAAGCAGAAGAGGTGCGACCGGTCCGGCGACGTGATGTGGTTCCATAGGTCGGTCAGAGGGTCGCTCACCGCCGCCGTCGACATTGATCGGTTTCTCTTCCCTTCCGTCGGACGTCGGTCCTCGTTCTACCGGCTTCGGCGATGATCCGGTCGAGGTACGCGCGGGGACTGGTCACTGCATGCCGGGGAAGGAGAAGGTGTGGCGAGGAGTGATTGTTGGAACGAGGCTTGTTGGTTTGAGCCGGACGGCATGCATGACGATCGAGGTGCATGCCGACGTGCCACGAGAAGCGGCCGGGCTGCATGTGATCGGGGTGAGTGTTCGTTCAGGATATGTGCTTTGTCACGTTGGCTTGTTTTTGCATGCATGTATAATAATGTCAATGACTAAAATTTTTAGGAGTGTCTATTTCTAAATTGACTTAGAAATAACTATTTCTAAGTCAATAATCCTAAGCGTTGATTTTTGATCCAATGATTAATTAAGTAGTTGCACATTTTAGCAATCATGTGTAATTTTAGGTCTAGAAATATGCAACTGAGGATAACTGAGCAGTTGCACATTTTCTATACTTAAGTTGCACATGTAACTTAGGTATAAAAAATATGCAACTGGGTCGACTGAGAAATAAAAATTTCTCAGTCGACTGAGAAATAGCAATTTCAATTTTTTTTTGAGATTTCAGATAATTTTGTGGCCATTGGATGGAAAACCCAGGTTTTAGATTTTCGCGCCGTTCGCATATCCATCCACTCCTTTTATTCCCAAAAGGCCACCAATGCCTCTCTCCCTCATATACAACCACCATCGCCTCCGGCGTTGGCGGGTGTCGCCAGCTTCTGCCGCCACCACTCATAGTTGTGTCCTCATTATTCTCCTTTCATATATGTTCAGGATTTCAATGAATCTTGAACTTAAGATACACATATTCTAGAAGAATTAGATTCTTTTAATGTCTCCTATTATTCCTACGTGGACATAGCGTCAGAGGAAATTAGGACATGTCTGGATGCTTTCTACATTTTTATAGCATCAAATCGATCACCGCACATTGGAAAAAGTCTCGAGCACAGCGGTGATGGAGAACAAGGAGCAGCAAACTTGTGTGCATTTGTGTTCTATACACGGGCCGTCCGTTCGTTTGTCTAAAGAGGCCGGCCCATGGGTTACGAAACACCACACGTACAAGCCCCTCCTCAGCCGTTCGATTCATCTGGTTGGCGCTATCCGAGTCGTCCATTGCATGTCCGACACAGGTGAGCGCCACCGACCAGAAGCAGCAGCTTCTTCCTTCCACATACGGTTCCACCGCTCCGGCGAGAAATGCGGCGGCCGACGGAGCTAGAGACGCTGATTCCGCAGCTCGGCTCAGCGGCGTCGATCGGTTGCTAACTTCTAAGACTGGTAGGCACGCGGGCACTGAGTTTAATCCCCCACCCCCACCCACCCTTGATTCTTGATTTAGTTTCCGGAAATGTAAGTGGGCGTCCATTTCAGTTTCGCGGTTTCAGGTTACAGGAACTCGATTCGTCGGGAGCTCGTGGATTTCCAGCTTCCATCGTGCAGGTAATCGGGGATTTTTCTAAGCTACGTTTGAAGAAAAAAAGAGGTTAAGAGGGATTAAGAGGGTTTCTATCTGTGAGCTTTTTCTTCCAAAAAAAAATAGTCTGATACTTTTAAGAAAGGGTAGAGATCATGGAATAAGATTACCCACTTTATGTTGCGTTATAGCAAAGTGCACTTCATCCATTTGTGAAAAATCCAACATTGATGATATGGCAACTTGCGAGCATCGGTCGGTCACTCACGTAGAGAATGGCAGCTCAACTGCTGCACCTAAAAGGAAAAAGTAGATGGCTTTATTGAGCTCACTGTGTGTAGGGTTCAGAGAGTTTTATACTGTTGCCGTGAGCACCTAGTGTCAACTAACCATATGAAAGGTGGTGGCAGCAAGATGCCAAATATATGTAGGCTGCAAGGCAAACCTAATCCCACATACCTGCTACAGATCTTTTACATGCTCTGTCATGCTTACTGTTGATTTTATCCTTAAATATATAATTTCAAAAGATAAAGACCTATTTGACAGAAAGTGGTCACAAGTAGGCAAACTGTCAAACATGGGGATGGGGCATGCATGTATCTTCAGATAGTGATATCACTGAAATTGGCACTCTTTCTTTTTCATAAGCTGAGAGCCTGAGAATCTTCTGTCACATGCTAATGGCCGTCCCTGCCTTTCTCTTCCTACTATTCTCAAGGAGCCACCTTTCCCCTCACTCCCCCTTTTGATCCTCACCCTTGTTGGAGACGCCATTCCCATTCATCGTCCACCTATTCCTTCATACACAGGCCATCGTCATCCTAGAACCCAGATTGATAATCAGGAGAAGGGTGTGACGAGAAGATGCTGAAGAAACTGCTATCGAAGACTAAGAGCAAGAAGAAGAAGGAGGCTGCCTCTTCTTCCCTCCCTACTTTGGATCGACTACACGAGGTCTTTCATCCGTTCTCCTATTAATTCTTTTGTTTATCTTTCTTATTCTTGAATCTTGTTCTTTGCTTCTGTGCTTGTGTTTCCTCAGCGTTGTTGGCAAGATAGGGTTGGATCTTGGGCTGGGAAGTTTGGGGAGATCTCTAGTTAGTTTTGTCGAGAAAAAAAGGTTAGAATTAGCGACGGGTAATAAAAACAATCTCATGAAACAACACTATCCATCTTCTGTAACAGTTGAATGCTGTAACATAAACTTCTTGATTTCTGTATTCAATGGATTTTCCAGAACACGAGAGTGAAAGAAAACAATACAATTAAATTCTGTGACATGACCAAACTTGCCAGTCATTTTAGATTTTGACCATTAGTTGCCATGTGTCTAGAAGAATATAGTTGGTTGAATTTAAGACACGGTCAACTGTATTGCCCTAGTCAATTCTTGGACATCACTTATCTGTTTTAAGGACATTATAAACTATAGTATTTGATGCTGGCTATTGTTCCCTGTTTCTTGTTTTTCTATCAAAGCGATGTCAGCATACACCTCAATCTACAACATAACCAAGTCACAACAAATTCATAAAGTATGTTTCGGGCACAAAAATCAGTATCATCATAAGAATGAGAAGCTTATGCAGAGGCAAAGGAAAGGGAACCTTCATAGGTTGATCTATTGTTTTATGCATTCCCAGCTGCAGCCTCAGTTAAAGTTATTTTAAGTAATGTATTTTGTCTTCATTTTCCTATTGTTGCATACAGTGTCCAATGGCAACATTTCTCCCACCAATGGTTTATAACGTTAAAGTTAGTTTTAGTTTATCTGACAGAAGTCAATAGCCTCTTATATGTTCGGGAGTATTTTTTATTTGCTCAAGTTATGAATGCAACTAAAGATGTTAATTTGACTACCATATGTTTCCCATTCACAGTGGCTTATCTTTAATACTTTATGGTACGTGTAGACCCTAGAAATGCTGGAGAAGAAAGAGCGTTTTCTTCAGAAAAAGTCTTCTGCAGAAGTAGAAAAGGCTAAGGATTATACAAAGGCAAAGAACAAGAGTGGTAAGCAAGCGCTCCTTGGGAAAAAAACTTTATTTGTTTGTCTATACATTCCTCTTACAATCTTATGAGAATTTTGTTATGGATGTATGTTAAGGTTGTTCAATTTGGTTTGTTTGGTTATTCAATAACACATTAAGAGCCTTGCAACTGGAAGGCTTGTAAAGAACAGCATCTGTACCCCCATTTTGTTTTGGTCAAAAACCTACCTTCATGGTCAGATCTGAATCCATCAACCAATGTGTAAGACAAAGAAGGAAACACTACAAGTTTGTGAGCTTGCATGTCTAGAAACCATTCCCTAACTATTGGTTATTTAATGCTTGGAAAAATAATGTTCTTAAACTTGTGATGCTTTTGTACTTACATGAGAAATAGCTTGTTCTTTGTTGCAGCTGCAATTCAGTGTTTAAAGAAAAAGAAGTTGTACGAAACACAAATTGAGCAGTTAGGAAATTTTCAATTGCGAGTTCATGATCAGGTAACAAAAGATATAGATGTATCTTGAATCTTGATCACACATTTCTGAATTCTGATGTTGCAACAAGCTGATGGGAAGTTATTTTTGTAGATTATAATGCTTGAAAGTGCAAAGGCAACTACTGACACTGTTGATGCTTTGCGCTCTGGATCATCTGCTGTCAAAGCTATTCAACAGTCACTGTAAGCTTTCATTTCACCTCTTCTTTCTATTGCAGTTGCATATGAAGGTGTATGATTTCCATGTGTCAAAGGACTTCATTTTACATTTCCATTGCAAAACAAAAAGTCATCCCCAGTTTAAACAAGCTAGTTCAGATTTGATAATTTTCCCCTTCCTTTTCTTGAGTTTGTGCACCTTGTGAGCTTAATAACTAGATCTCATTATTGGAGGTATTTCTATAGTTACGGCATATGCAGTGTGTACCCAGTAGCGATATCCGTTCATTTCATACATGTATAAGCTAGCTGGATTAGATGTAGGCATGCAGCCCATCAGTTGGAAGTAACTAATATGCCAATACTATGTCCTTGAATGAACTGACCATGGTAATTCTTATGCAGGAGCATCGATGACATTGAAAATGCAATCGAAGAGTCATCCGAACATACAGAAAATATGAGGCAGATACAAGAAGCACTGGCAACACCGTTCGGTGCTTCTGCTGATTTCGATGAGGTGCTGGTTGTCTTTCCTTTGCCACCAGTTAACAATGTGCAGAGCATTGTCAGGTTCTTCCATACAGTTACATATATCACCATTTCTGAATATGTGTGGCGCTGTTTTCATTTTTGGCACAGGATGAGCTAGAGGCAGAGCTGGAAGATCTCGAAGAGGAAGAGCTCGAGCAAGAGTTGCCAGAACCACCGAAGAGGATGCCCAGGGAACCATCAGCTTCTGTTGCAACATCTTCTCGACCGGCCAGTGATTTGGCTGAACTGACCAAACTTCAGGCAGAGATGGCGCTCTAGGATTTAAAACTGCAGTTTGGAGAGAATGCTGACATTGCGACCTCTGTATCTCACTGACACCCTGGTGCGTACATGCATAACATGTTGTAAAATTCAGGTTGTGTTGTAGAGCATCCAATCCTGTTAATTTCTTGCATGCTATTAGCCTCTCTGCACTGTGTAGGAGTGAATATCCAGCCCTTTCTGGTGGCGTGATATTGCAAACAACAAGATGGATTGGCAAAAAAAACTTGTCCGATATATATGGCATTCTTACAAACATTATACAAATGCAAAAGGGATTCGACGTGTAAAGGTGGCCGTCTACTAACTTTGACAAAACAAAATTATCCTGAATAAACGTCGCATGCAAAAGGCCAAATCGGCTTTCGGTAGAGTTCTCCAGCTTTGTGCCGTATGGTGATCTCTCTGTGAAAGTATGTCATACTTGTCCAAGCTTGAACAATCTAAATTGCGCCACGTAGACCCATGTCGACCTCAAGCTAAAAATAACAGTAAAGGAAGACATCCTAAGATTAACTTCAGAATGCAAACCCGCGGGCTCCCAAATTGCGCCAGATTGCAGCCTCCCTCTTACATCTTCACCTATTTCTCCCCCTGTTTGGACTGAAAGTTCAAGAACTTCCAAATACGAAAAAGTCAAACCTGAAATCCAAAATATTCAGTTGGAAGAGTTTGAACTTGTGAAATTCCGAAATGAATATCTCCAAAGCCTCTAAATAGTGAAAGTTTTACTCCAAAACCAATAATTCAAAACCTACATCAGGATTAGAGTTTTCACGAAGAGCCGATGATGGAGTCCGTTCGAGTGAGGCGAACAAAACTGTGGCATGTCGTCTTGGGGGAGGAAAGAATGCTTTCGAGCATATCTCCGTCTAGGGAGGGGAAAGAGTAATGAGTCGTCCTCTGAAGCCACGTGTTAAACATCCACATCATCATCCACATAGAACACGGATGACCGCATAATAGGGTTTCCATAAAAAAAATATCTTCATTATCTAAAATAAAAAAAATATCTTAGCTACATAAGCTCAATCTACACGAGCACAGGTGTGCAACACAATAAATGCCTCTCCTACCGACACGTGCACCGGCCTGCCCACGTGTCTGTGCGGCCTAGAAACTGACATCCCGGTCCCACATAGCAGAGACTAAAAAAATCCCGGAATCGCGGCCCTCTTCCCTCTCCGCCGCCGCCACCACCACCGCTCTCTCCACACCTCACCCCCCCATGGCAGCAGCACCTCGAGCCGCACGCCCCAACCCCTAACCCTAGTTCCCACCACTCTCACACACAGACGCACACGCGCAGGGTCACAGCAACCGCACTCTCACTCTCCCCGTGTTTTTCTCTCGCGCACTCTCTGTTTCCATGGAGGCGGGGAGCAGCAGCAGGGCGAAGCTGGTGGCCGCGTGCGTGATCGGAGGGATCGTTCTTGGTGCCTCCGTGGTGGCGCTTCACGTCGCCGGACCGGTGGCCATCCCGGGCTTGCCGCCGCTCGACGCGCTGCGGCGGCGGCTCCGTCGGCGGCGGCGCCGCCCCGTGCGGGTCTACATGGACGGATGCTTCGACATGATGCACTACGGCCACTGCAACGCGCTGCGCCAGGCGCGCGCGCTCGGGGACGAGCTCGTCGTCGGCGTCGTCAGCGACGCCGAGATCACCGCCAACAAGGGCCCGCCCGTCACGCCGCTCCACGAGAGGTCACTGTTCCCCCGATCCCTTCTGCCTCCCTCGCTATGGCTATCGCCTTCTCATCTCCTAATTCTAGCGTGTGATTGCCGTCCTCCCAACATTTCGTTCCGATTTTACAAATAGTGGAAAGAAACACAGCGAGGGAGGAAAAAGTTCTAAAAACTTCCATGTAACTAAAATTTATGATTTTTAATGTATCCTTTTCTTGGTAATACAGGATGATAATGGTCGGTGCAGTGAAATGGGTGGACGACGTAATTCCAGATGCACCATATGCCATAACTGAAGATTTCATGAACAAGCTATTCACCGAGTATAATATAGATTACATTATCCATGGTGATGATCCTTGTCTGCTCCCAGATGGTACCGACGCATATGCCCTTGCCAAAAAGGCTGGCCGATATAAGCAGATTAAAAGAACTGAGGGAGTGTCGACAACAGACATTGTTGGTACTGATTCTGCTTTAGTTTTCTCTTTCCTGTTTTTTACGTTAAAGTTTGCTTTACCATAATGACATTGAAGTTTGAAACTTCTACGGCAAGGGAATATCTAGGGTCTAGTTCTGGGTTGCAAGTTATTTGATGACCAAATCGAGTTATCTGATCTCCAATATTGCAATTGATTCTAGTTCAACAGAAACCTACTTGTTGACAAACCTACGGTTCACTAGAATTTCTTACCTGATTTCTCCTTACTCTCCACTTTAGTAAAGCATTTTATACTAGTATCATATCATCTGATGAACAAGGTATAAGCTTTTCCCAGGAGTCACACTGTTTTCTTGTTCCAGCCATCACATGCACCATAAATTTACTGTTATGTCCATTTACTGGCCAGGATGGTATGGAGCACACATTATGCTGACTTTTGGGAACCAGCCAATTAGTCATTTCTAGTAAAGAAACTGCTTATGGCAATGAAATGATTTTACTCTCATTTTGAGCTTGTCTTTCTTCATCGCAGGAAGAATGCTTCTTTGTGTTAGAGAGAGATCAGCTTCTGATAGTCACAACCACTCTTCACTACAAAGGCAGTTCAGTTCTGGGCATAGTCAGAAGATTGTTGATAGTGGGTCTGGAAGTGGAACTAGAAGTGGAACTAGAATATCTCATTTTCTTCCTACATCTCGACGCATAGTTCAATTCTCAAATAGCAGGGTATAACTTCTACGGTTTCATGCATTGAATATCATTTACTTCTTGGTGATGAATATTCCAAGGCTCTACAGCATGGTTTAGCACCGAATCTTGATATTAGAATTAAGTTCTAGGTGGCTGCACTTATGTTCATCTCTGAAAAAAAACACTTTTTTGTGGTGAGACTCTCTGAGGGAGAGAGACTATTTACCTTTTGTATGGAAACAGTAGGGGGAGAGAGAGATTATTTACCTTGAATTCCTCTTGTAATTCAAACTGTACCGTTTTCCCACAATAGTGACAGAACGCCCTGAGTAATCGACCCGTTTCCCAAGCAGAGTCTCATAAAACCTTCCCTCTTTACCTTCAATTACATCTGAAAGTGATTTGTATACTTTATTGTGACCATTCCTTGTTGGTTGCCTGCTGGACCCACTATCAAGAAGTGTATCCACAGCTTCTTGGACCAATTTTTCCTGGCACAATACTAAATCTGCTGGCGCTAATTCACTTCTTTTTAATAGATAGGCAAGGTTGTTTTTCCCAAGCAGACATTCATTTGTGAACTCAGATGTAAAACTTCCACTGACAAGAGAGAGGAGGGGGAGCCTGCTTTACTGTTTACCTGTGCGCCCTCAACTAGCTAATTCCCATTTGATTGTGGGTTGAGTGGGTCAGCAACAAATGGATTTATTTCATGACTTAAACAATTTCAGAGGTGATAGTCACAGTTCACAGACAACAAAAGTTCATATATCCTTGAATTATCAGAAAAAAAATCATATGCTTGTAACTGAGCATACATTCCATTCAACCGACTATGTTTCATTTCTTGGAACTGGTGAGTGGTGATAATTGATTGTTCTGCTAGATATACTATTATACTTTCTCGACTTAAAATTCAAATATGACCACGTTTTGTTCTTTGTCTTGACTGCAAGCTTTCCCAATGCAGGGTCCAGGACCAGATGCTCGGATAGTTTACATAGATGGTGCATTTGATCTGTTCCATTGTGGACATGTTGAGGTAAAGGGAGAAAAAAATATGGCATTTGTCGTAGCATGCAGACACACTTCCATATGCGCGTGTTGGCTGTACCTGTTTTTTTTCAGTTCTTATTGCAAGGAAGCAAACTGAAATTAATTTTCCAAAACGTAGTAATTCAGACTTCCTGTGCATTTATAGTTTCTTCTATGTAGATATTGCGACTTGCTCGAGAGCTTGGAGATTTCTTACTTGTGGGTATTCACACGGATCAGACCATAAGGTAATATTATGGTTACTTATTCTTTTCCTCTTCCAATCTTTTACATGTTACAATGCTTATACAATTTATTCAGTTCTGCAACGGTCGTAGTAATGTGCATTGATGTTGAAGCATAACTTCTCTACTCAATTCCTTTAATGTAACATTCAGTCTATATTTTGCTGTTGGTATTTGCCAGTTCTACACGAGGACCACATCGCCCAATCATGAATCTCCATGAGCGAAGTTTGAGTGTTTTGGCTTGCCGTTATGTTGATGAAGTGATCATTGGTGCTCCATGGAATGTTTCAAAAGACATGGTGAGTTCTTTATTCTACTCTCAACCATGACATTTTCTGATTGTAGTATAAAATGTTTGATGCAACTGTTGCTAGTAATTCCTTGAACATCGCTCTCTTAAGACTACCAGTTGAATTATGGTACTTTGCTAAGTATAAAAAATACCCTAGCATACCTAGCCGCCGCTGTTAGGCTCGGCTTGCTCCACGGCTTCCCCATCGTTTGCCGTTTGTTGGGAGGTGGTTTTTCTTCTTCTTTTGTATTTTAGTTTTTCTAGTCAGGTTGAAGCGGAGGTCAGGAGGGTGATTGAGCCACTACCACTGCTGCCCCATCCAACTCCAATGTTTCTGTTAGTGAGAGATCCACATGTTGTATAAAACATGACATTTATGCCATGCCAGTAAAAGCCTAATTTAATATCTAGTATTAATTTTAGACACAACTACGGGCTAACTTGGGCTTATCCATGGATATATGCAGATGAACTGAGTCTTACTTTCATTGTGCAGTTTTTTCCTTAAGCAAAGTTTCATAGAACAGTTAAATTCAATAAAAGTTAGGCCATGGCTTGGTTCCGAAATTTAGTTTGGATGTCAGCTAGGTTTGAGCTTAGCTAAACTAGGCCAAGATAGATATTTGTGAAGAGTTGAGATTTGAATCAGAAACCACCAGCTGCAATTTTATTATGACTATCAGGTTATGTGTGTCTCTGATGTATGTCTGGAGTTCTCTGACTTTCTTTTTGTGTGCAGATTACAACATTTAATATCTCATTAGTGGTTCAAGGAACAATTGCTGAGAACATGGATTTTCCGAAGGTAATTAAGGTGTACTTCCCTCTGAATATGCAAATGTTGAACATTGATCATTAACCATGGCCACTCGTGCACTTATCAGGATGACTCACATCCATATGCTGTCCCAATGGAGATGGGCATTTACCGTAGACTGGATAGCCCTTTGGACATCACTACTAGTACTATTATAAGAAGGATAGTTGCTAACCACGAAGCTTACCAGGTAACTACCATAATGTTGGATCAGATTGCTGGGTTGAGTTTGGTCTTCACTATGCTGTATGCAGTACTGCACTACATGTTCTCGGCTACATAAATGTGATTTTCCATTTGTCTTTTTTCGTATCACTTGTGTGCATACATGAGTAATTTTATATTGATGTTATGATAGTGCATTAGTGCTCTAGGGAAGCCTTAAATATTCGCCCGTGTCTCTGGGACCAATATTTCCTGCTTTATCTATGCTCAGTGACATGTTTCTTTGGTACGGGGGTTCATGTGGTGCCATTTTATTCTGGTCCATTGATCTGGTGTGGTTTTACTCATTTTTGGTATGTGGTGTTGCTTTGTGCAGAAGCGGAATGAGAAGAAGGAAGCCAGTGAGAAGAAGTACTATGAGAGTAAAAACTTAGTCAATGGAGAGTAAGACACATGTTTTGAGATTCTAATATTCCGTCACAAGTGCAACCGTTAGGTGATCCACGGGTTTACTGTCTCATTGCTATCTTTCTCATGTTGATGATATAGCTTAGGTAGCTTCAGATGCAACCTTGATGAGTGACAGTGACAGCAGCGGTGGTGAATTAGGCAATGCTGGAGCCTGGACGCATTTCCTCCGTCCACTTTCAATGTCCCTCCGTCCACTTTCAATGTCCCTATCTTCCCTGTTTAGGCCCCCTGTATATGGGCCTTCACTGCGCTGTTACTGGCTTACCGTTAAGACCTATAGGTTTTTCAGAAGTGTGGTACAGTATGAATGCTAGTTTGAATAACTACTTGTTGCTGATTCTTTGTTTCTGCCTTCCGATATATGCGGGCATCGACGTGAGTCATTTTCTGATATATTTGGTGGAGTCCTTTTCTGATCTTGAGCTGAAAAATGGACGATTTCAGCGTCGGTGATAGCAACTGGATCTGATGGTACACCTGGATGGATGATTTCAACGTTGGTTGGTGACACGTTGGCATCTAATGGTACGATAATAAGGATGTTGGAATCACTGAATCTTGACAAAATGGTCGTTAGCGCTAATACTGGAAGGCTGCCAGATGGTCGTGCTTTGCTGGTTCAGCCTGGTACACGTTTATCGCCATGGCTGAAAGTGATGTGCTACCTGTGATCTCCAGATAGCACATTTGAGCATGTGCTCGCTCTCTTGTAAGCATCGTACACTGTTTCTGGCCATTTGGTTTGCCTCCCCAACTTTGTCTTGGCTCTGATTTGGATCTTGGACACCCGTCTCTTAGTTTTCTTGGTGGTACTATGAACACGCGTGAGCTGATGAACTCAAGTGTTTGTTCTGTCTGGAAATCAATTCACTTGTTTCTGGGAGGAGATATGTACATGCTACTTTTTCCGCAAAAAGATATGTACATGCTACTAGCAATATATTTGCTTCTCAACCAAGGTTTTGTG
The DNA here is from genome assembly GCA_019208055.1 of Stipa capillata. Classification (NCBI taxonomy): domain Eukaryota; kingdom Viridiplantae; phylum Streptophyta; class Magnoliopsida; order Poales; family Poaceae; genus Stipa; species Stipa capillata. Next base: position 81,527 of record JAGXJF010003771.1, read on the forward strand.
CCTTTATTTTCCATCCAAATGCATCCCGGAATTGAGATTTGGCTTCTGAATAATGGAGTGGGGTAGAAAGAAAGTAAAAGCAAGGTGTGGGCCAGAGGCTGAAGATCCAGCTGCTGCACATTCCAACAACCACCTCTGACAGATTATGCATGGTCAGCTCCCTCATATTTCATTTCATGGGCCCTGAGAAAATGGAATCCTCAATAACTCTTGTTTTGTTGTTTTTCTTGCTTCCATCCCCATGAGTAGCATATATCATGCATGCAGCTAGCTAGACTGAACGATATCTGATGAGATTCAGATTGATATATTGAAGCTGCCTTGATCACTACTGTGTTGTAATGCTGTGCCTTTACTAACATCACCATCATGCTGCATTGCTGCACCCAAGTTTGGTGGCATGATGGCTACGTGCTACCCGTGAGCCTGTAGCCAGTCCCTTCCGACATGATTGGAACCAGTAGCACTTCGCCCCTTTTAGCCTTGATATTTCAAGCTTGACTAAGAACATTAGCTGGGATGGCCTAGCTTAGCCAGCATGTTGGGTCCTTTCTTGCTAGCTAGTTTCCACACAGAAATTTCGCAGAAAACAATTCAAACTCTTGCGTGAATTACGGGACTAAGAAGAAAGAAAATCACGCGTTCCAAATGCGACCTGAAAATAATGGGACCTGAAAAAAAATATAGGAGTAGCTTTTTCTTATAAATAGGGAATCGTACTACATAGATCGAAGTATCGAACTCCTGCACCAGCAGCTCGATCTTCACCCCACCAACATCCGAAAGACCAGACCTATCTGGGACCATTTATACCAGCCATTTCATGAACAGTTCTCCAGTCCATCAAAGGCCAAAGGCTCCCTCTTTGTATGCATGTGCTTGTTTATATATAATCATACACGCAGAAACTGAAGTTATGTGAAGAAGAAAAATATTAGCAGGTCAGCTTATTTCATGTTTTGTCCTTTAGCTGAGCATGGGTGCATGCATATGCACCTGAGGACTTGCTGAAAACCTCTGGTGAAGAGCTTTTTTTAAATTTGGCTTGGATCTGACTAGCTAGTTAAGTAACTACTCCATGGTATCATCAGTGAGCTAGTCCACTAATTAACATAACCCAAGATGGATCGAACTGTTTACTGAAACTTGTAACCATGTGCACGCACGCACGCACTTCAGTTGCAGGGGCGCACGTAGCAGTTGATTCCTTAATCTTCGTAATTGAGGCGCACGTAGTTGATTTCTTGATCTTTCTCGTAATCGTTTCCTTAATCACCTAGCTCTTTTGCGTGCCCTTTTATTTTGGATCAATGCACCTCTTTGCGTGCACACATACAAGTGGTAGCCTATCTCGCTGCTGTCCAAGAACATCATATGCAGTGGTAGAAGTAAGAGTCAACTAACCGAGCTCGATCGAGCAGAGTTCGACTCGATGATGAAGCCTGGACATCCTGGCTCGAGCTCACGCTATCCCCAACTGTCACTGCGGTGTAAGTGTAACCAACCATTGCGTCTCACATCGTAACTACCTTGCTTTTGCCACGGCACGCCAACTGCCGGATTTCATCTTCACGGCGTGTGCAGGCATTCATGCGGCAGCTTTGTGAACATGGTGGCCTTTTAGCTTTTGCTAATTCCAAGGTAGAAGATCTTCTTCCTGCCGCTGTGTAAGAATCTCCTTTCCCCGTCACATGCATGCATCTCTGCACCATTCATGGCCAAAACAACACGCACACGCATGCAGACAGAGACGGAACAGAGAGATGAGAGAGCGATGCCACTTGGCTGCACTGCATGCGCTGCTCCTGGTAGCTACACTCACTGACTACACCCGTGTGGGCTGTGGTGCAGGATTGCAGGTGCACATCACATGCATGCATGACCAGATAGGCAACGCCCACCATCTTATCGTTCAATTCCTGTCCCTGGTCCCGCTGCTTCTACATGAAAACGGATCTTCTTGTGGGAGTTTAGACAAAATCAAGCTAGCAATTACTATGTTTTTTATTTATAAAAAAGACCCTTAAAATGGTGATAGGACTAAATCCTTATTATGGAGTTGTGGGATCGAATAGTTATTAGAATCTTTAGCTGTGTGATTCAAAGGCTTCTCAAACTGTATCTGTATTAAATAGATGCTTAAACGCTTGAGTCATGTGACAGTTTATACATATATTTGTAATTTTGTAAAATTTATTCAAATAATGTGACAGAAAAGAAAAGGTAGTGCAACCAAAGTTCGCGTACAATGAGGATTCCGGCACAACAAAACATGGTGAGCTCTAACAAGCAGGGGAAATAATCTCCTTGAGAAACTATCCGTGGAGGGGTTAGAGGAACCAAATTAGAAAAATTTGAGGACTTATCACCCCAAAGTTTGCCATTTGGCTCATTGACATGTCCACCCCACCTCCTGACCCATGTCACTCAAAATTGAGTGGTCAATAATCAACTCTCTTATTTGGTTTTTTATAAGAGAGCAGTAAGGGCGCATTTCTCAAATTATGTCATGAGCTCTAGGATCTTCACCCCACGGTTAAAGAGAATGGAAATTGTTATACCTAAATAAAAATAAAGCATATCTTGAGGTTAATCGGATACTAAGCTTGGTTGACTGAGATTTAAGAAATTATCAGTCAACTTAGTATTAACAAATTAATTTTTGTTACGCCACAAGCATTGTGGCAAGAGAATTCTTCGGAAGGTGGTGGATCCTCTACTCATAGTTTGTATTTCGTGCTACACAGTACTGGACTTTCATACATATCGAGAAAGTCAATTGTTTATAGTCGTCAGCACACTAGGATCACAGGAACGAATGGTAATATTGAAGTCTAGAGTGAGATCATCCTTTGTAGAGACTCGGTGAGATCAGACATCTTCCTCTAGGGACATCATCAATCAATAGCCCACAAAAGAAATAGGAAAATACATTGGATCTTGAGGCCAGATGTTGTAAGTATTTTGCTTCTTCTCTTTTAAACTTTTAGAAACTTCTACGCCGATTTCTATTTTGATGTGATACACCTTCTTTGTAAGTTTTCCTTATAATCGCTTCGAAAGAATTATATCCTGGTTATCTAATAGTAATTTCTAAAGTAAAGAGTGTACCCCTTATGACCAGACTACTATTGGTCGTGGTCTGTGTTCGTAGGTTTGTGCCAAAAGAGCGGCAAGTCATTGTATATATGGTTAGCTGTTGGTGACAGATGTGAATATATTTGGCAAAAAGTTATGTCCATGATGTGTCCGACATAGAGCTAAGAAAGTGTAGGATGCCACATGTCTATCAGATAATTAATAAAACAATGTCCTAACATTATCAAACTTGACAAACTCTGCTCTAGCAAGTTATTGCAGCCGACCAAACAGTTGCGACCAGATGATAACATATTCAGTGATATCGGCGTTTGGGTGATACCATGATACCGATATACGGTATCACCTCCAAAAGATCATGAAAAATTATGATTTTTTCAATGTTAACACCACATGTGTTTATCATGCCACACTTTTTCAAATCGAAATTCATCCAACAACTCGAGTAATAAAAGACAATTTTTATTGTAAATAATACTTCGAATTTAAATTTGATACTATTTAAGGGTAGATTTGTTCTTTTTGTTTTTTGACTTATGATTTGAATTTGGATATAAGATTTTATGGCATGATAGATATACATAATGCTAATGTTGATAACTTTTTAAAAATTTATGGCATGATAGATATACCACATGTATTTATCATGCCACACTTTTTCAAATCGAAATTCGTCCGATAGCTCGAGTAATAGAAAGACAAATTTTGTTGTAAATAATACTCTATAGATTTGAATTTGATACTGTTCACAGGTAGATTTGTTTTTTTTTGACTTATGATTCGAATTTGGATATAAAATTTTATGACATGGTAGATATATATGATGTTAATATTGATAAAAAAATTTAAATTTTCTACGACCTTTTAAATATGACTAGATAATTGCCCGTGCGTTGCAACGGGGTATAAATATTCTAGTATGTTAGCTCGTGATTTACCTGCCCATATTAATGTGATTGTGTAAAAATAGTAGGATTTTATTTGGTAAATACATATTTGGTAAGTATTTATTGACAGGAAAGTTGTAAAACAGGAAGGTTGGACGAAGAGTGGGCAAAACGTACTCTGCCGGCAGGAAAGGGAACGCTACTCTTTTTTTAAGTAGTAGAGATATCGTGCGACGGTATCACTATCTCGCGGCCAGACTACAAAGTCGAAGGAATGCATTTTATTTTTTGCAAATCGGTACTACGATGTTTACAAAAGTTAAACAATAAAAAAGGTGACTTACCAACTCACAATGAAGTGAAGTGAAATGGCGGTACTTTCTCAGGACACCCACCAGGCCACCACCCTCTCCACCCTCCTCTCTCCTCTACCTTCACACACCCTCACTCATCACTCTCACTCGACACCTCGCTCCCTCCTCTCCTCAGTAACGGTTAAGCCGCTGCCGCCGCTGTCTCCCCCTTCCTGCCGCGGAATCAAAGACCTCTTCGCTCTGCTCCCTTCACAGCTCACTCCTCACTGCCCTGTTCTGCTCTGCATCGTCTCTTCTCTCCTCGAGGAGGTGCATGGCATGAAGCCGGCAGGCCTCGCCCGCCGAGGATGAGAGGCTGGGCTACCTCTCGTGCCGCCAGCAATCACCGCACCACGAGCGAGACGAGGAGGAGGAGATGGGGAACTGCGGGACGCGGGAGGAGAATGCCGTCGTCGCTGCGCACGCGCAAGGTGTTCTTCCTTCCTCCTCGGCTTGTTTCTTTGGGGAATTTCTGGGCGATGCTTGTTTGAGGGGGTCGGTGGTTGTTGGGATCTCTTGGAATTGCATCAAAATTTCATCTTAGTGAAGCGTTTCTCGGTTCCCGGGGATCTCTTGGTGTTGGAATTGCGAAAAGAACAATCTTTCTTTTTTCGGTTGTGATGGGTTCCGGTTTATCAGGATCTTCGGCTTGGTGATTTTGGTAGCGGTTTTTGTTTTTTCTTGGGTATATTCCAAATCGGCATTGTTGAAAGGGGGTTTGGGTTAAAATCAATTACAGTTTTTTTACTTCAAATTTACTACCTTTTTCAGTTAGTTGAATAGGGGATTTTGGTTTACAATCTGCATTTTCTCAAATTTCATCTTTTTTGGTGGAAGCCTTCATCAAGTGCTATTTTATTTTTCTCGCCTGATATTTCTAGTTCGTTGATCTGTGATTTCTTCTCTGCTGCATTTTTTGGCCAAGTTGCCATTCTCCTCTGTTTCCTTATCTTCTTGGTTCTTGCATCATAAATTCTGCTTGATTGTGTTCATTGGGAAAATTAACGGGCACTTGCCCCAATGGGGGCTGCAATTTTTGTGCTCTCTCCATCACTGTTGAATGTTGACTTTCAGTTTTGCAGAAAAGAGAACCATGATCCTGCAATTTGGATTAGCATAATCTCTTCCAGTTGCAAGTTGCATTGTTTAAGAAATTTGGAGCTTTTCTTATTGCACGCGATGCAACTGTATAGTATAGATCTGGTCTCCCGGTCGTTTACCCCTTGCTACAAAACTTATTTTTTTTTACACTCAGAAATATAGTCGAAGCTAGTTTTATAGGGAAAAAAATCATTTAATGAATGCTAGCAATTGCCAGCTCTCATGTCACTTGTTCTCATGTTACTTTTACAGTTTACAGAGTTTCCTAAACATAGAAAGTTGATGCTTCAGTAGGACAGTAACTACCCTTCACCCAATTATGTTTGTCAATAAAACAATGATGTTAATCCAGTCTCTTTGTAATTCCCAACTACATACACACAAAATTCATCTCTTTGTATATGACATGTGAATCCAAGAACATTGCAATGTTTTTTAAATTTTGCAGCTTATACTGGCTATATAAAATTGAGCAAGAGATTTTTCTCTTATGGCTACTTGGCCAGAGCGGGTAGTTTGAGCTTTTATATAGGTTTATACATTTTTTATGTGAGAATTTCATGTAAACTTTATCCTATTGATATATATCTGGCAATAACATGAATTTCTTTGCCATTCTCAGTTCAGCAGCTCCACTTGTTACAACATTCTGCCAAGAATGCTCTTGCTGATAGGAAGCAAAACCGCACCTCATCAGATACAAGTGATCCTTCAACACCTAGAAAAATCGAAGATGCCAAGAACATTTCCATATACAACAATGTGATTGCCTTCACATTGTTTGAGCTTGAAACAATCACAAAGAGCTTCCGTGCTGATTATGTCCTTGGTGAAGGAGGCTTTGGGACTGTTTACAAGGGCTACATAGATGAGAATGTCAGGGTTGGTCTGAAATCACTGCCTGTTGCGGTCAAGGTGCTCAACAAAGATGGACATCAAGGGCACAGAGAATGGCTTGTGAGTAACCAAGTTATTCCGTATTTGTCATGCTCGCTAGTGTTTATTATGTTCATGGACATGCGGAAAAATAATAACTAATACAGGAACTTTGATATATGTTAGTTATGGATGTTATCGTGCGATATCTGCGGATGCTATGTATGTATGGCACTTGCATATCCATGCACATGTAGTCATGCTCATGTCGCTAACAAGCATCCTCACAAAAAAACCGCCTATTGATGACTCCATGCAAAATTTATTCCCTTACTATCATGCAAAATTAGCATGCCTGACTGAATAATTCTCTATAAGCTACAATAAGAGTAAAAACGTTATATCGGGTTTGCATTATAAAGAAAGAATGTGGAAAGTTGATGACTTCATAAAAGCTATGTGTATCAAGTGCGTGCATCGATATAAAGTGTAGCCCTTGAGTCATGTTTTAATTACTAAAAGCATAAATTCATCATCGCGCTCGAATTTTTTAAAAATAATAGTCCTAAGCTCAGAACAAGCAACAGCACCAACCAAAAAGATGCATATTATTACCTTGTTAAATCATCACTTCTTTGATGTTTTTTTTTGCTAAAGAGTTCCTCAGCATGTTTACTCTTCTTTTGTTTCTTGGTCAGACCGAGGTTAATTTCCTGGGACAGCTAAGGCATCCAAATCTAGTAAAGTTGATTGGATATTGCTGTGAAGATGACCACAGGCTGCTTGTCTACGAGTTCATGTTTCGAGGAAGTCTGGAAAACCACTTGTTTCGAAGTAATACTTCTACTACTCTAAGCAACTTGCATGCTATCATGACTGGTAGTTTTTGTGGCGCCATATATTTTACACATTTTCTCCCAATCCTTTTTCTCTAATGCCACCGACACTGATAGAATCAGTTCAGGCAGAACATCGTTCAAACATAAAATTTGAAGGGCTAGAAAATTTTATGTCAAGAGATTATCCACTAAACAAGTGATTTCACATGTAACTGTTAATTCCACATGGGCAAGTTATCAATAGTTTGGAAATTCATTTACCAAAACTGTCAAACATTACCACTTAATCATCCAAACTCTTTCTAACTTGCCCATAGCTCAGCAACATGAATGATCATCAGTTGGTAAACTGCCTGATTTGCTTGGTTATGGGTGGTAGCCAGCTGGTGACGGATGATTTTTCTGTTATCCAATTTGACTTTTTATGCCTTCTTTTTATTTCTGTAGAGAAAAATCCAGATCGTGTAAACATTGGTTAATAAAAGATACACACATAATTTTATTTGGCCTCGCACTTTGCTGTGAATTTCTTCTTCATGTTATCCTTGAAGTATTTTAGGCCCTGTTTGGTTGAGCTGTGGCTGTTGTAGAAGCAGCTGTTGGCTGGCTGTTAGGGAAAGCTGTTGTGGCTGTTGACACCTGAGCCTGTGATTCAACGTGTTTGGTTGGGCTGTGGCTGTTAGCTGTATATGAAAGAAAAGTCTGAAATGTCCCTACGTACGATCCAATGATACAAATAGAAATACAAAAGAAAACAATTACAAATACTAATAGAATACAATTACTTGCTTAAACTATCTTCAAATACTAATATAATACAAATAGAAAATGGGCCGGCTCATCTGGCCTGCGCTCGGGATGGGGAAAAAAGGGGAAAAACAGGGGAGGCAGGGAGAAGAGGGCGGCCGCCGGCGACCTGCCACAAATTCGTCGCCGGTGAGTTGTATTGCATAAAATTGGGAGCTCGGGGACGATTCACAGGGGCTCGGGATTCCATTTTCGTGGAAAATGGGAAGCCGGCTCATTGGGTTTTGGCTTGTCGACGGGGAGGGTGGCTCGGGTTTAGGTCACCGGAGATGGGTGGCGGTGGGGAGTTTCTCCGGAGTGGGGGAAGGCGGTGGTGAGTCGTCGGGCTCGGGTAGGAAGGGGAAGTGCTTGGGGAAGCTTGGAGACTTGGGGAGGAGAAGAATAGAGCGGGTCGGCAAGGAGGAGGAGGCCGTCGGCGAGCACGAGGACGCGGGCGACGGAGGGAGGGGGAGGATGGCGGACGGGGCGGGAGAGGAGCGGGTCGGCGAGGAGGAGAAGGCCATCCGCGAGCACGAGGGCGCGGGCGACAGAGGGGAGGGGGAGGATGGCGGAGACGGGGCGGGTGGGGCCGATGGGAAGGAGGCGGAAGAACTCGGGAGAGGAGGGGGATTGGAGGGAGAAGAGGAGGAGCTTGCCGGTGCTCGCGGAGACCGAGGAGAAGCTCTGGCGTGAGAGGAGGGCGACGGCAGCGAGGGGCAGGAAGAAGAGGCGCCGAGCTGCGGCGGCGGTGGAGGTCGCTGGAGGGGCGGCGCGGTGGAGGGATGGGAAAAGGGGATCGGGAGGAGATGGCATTCGTGTCATTTGTTGCGAACCGGTAAGTGAACACTGCGGGAAGCTGCTCCCGGCCGGCTTCCCGCAGCGTTCGTTTTTTCACATGCAAGCCAATCGGGCTGTTAGGGAAAGCTGGACCAAAGCCGCCCCTTTGGTTGGGCTTCGGCTTTTTCCAATGGGAAGCCGGCCAGAAGCCCAACCAAACAGGCACTAAGTGTTCTCCAATTCTAGACTATCCTTGCAGTTGATACAGTTCTTGATGCTTTGTGACAGATATGCATCTTCCTCACTAAAAATTTAGAACTGAATGCTTGCCGATCGTGACATGTGTGATATTGAGTGTCGGTACCTTACCACTCTATTTCCCTTGGTTCACTCGTAGAGGAACTACATGTCTATATTGATAGGCTAAGGCCTATGTAGTCTAATCAACTCCTATTTTTTGTTCGTCACAAAAGAAAATAAACTATATTTTGTTCTTTATATGTTAGAGGTAACTTGTATCTGAGAGGAAGAAGTTTTGTTGACTCCATCTCTTGTCCCCCTCCTCCCTCTTCAGAGACGGCTACTCCATTACCCTGGGCTACTAGGATGTCTATTGCATTGGGGGCTGCCAAAGGACTGGCTTGCCTCCACAATGCTGACAGGCCTGTTATCTACAGGGATTTCAAGACCTCGATATTCTGCTGGACTCTGTTGAGTGTTCATTACCTGCCCTGCCTTTTTTTTTCTCCTTTCATTTCTGTACATATATATAATGACATTTATCTCTTATTTACATTGCCACAGGATTATACTGCTAAACTGTCCGACTTTGGCCTGGCAAAGGCTGGCCCGGAAGGTGACGAGACCCATGTATCAACACGGGTGATGGGAACATATGGTTATGCTGCCCCTGAATATGTGATGACCGGTACTGTCCTGATTTTGTAAATTTGCTTTGTTATAATTTTATTAAAGATATCAGTAAACTGTTTGGATATGGGCTTCTTGATTCCATATACACTGTCCAGCCTCAAAAGCTACTGCACAAGTTAAGATCACACGCATATATCATTTCCTGTTTGTTTTGGCGTGCAATATTTGTTGTTTCTGTGACATCTGCTCATGCATATACCTAATGAGCAGGTCACTTGACTGCGAGAAGCGATGTCTACAGCTTCGGTGTCGTCCTTCTTGAGCTCTTGACAGGACGAAAGTCCATTGACAAGTCCCGGGCCAGCAGGGAGCAAAGCCTGGTCGACTGGGTTCGCCCCAAGCTGAATGACAAGAGGAGGCTCCTGCAAATCATCGACCCGAAACTGGAAGGACAGTATTCAGTTAGAGCTGCTCACAAGGCCTGCAGCCTTGCATACTACTGCTTGAGCCAAAACCCCCAAGGCCAGGCCCCTCATGAGCGACGTTGTTGAGACTCTCGAGCCATTGCAGGGTGGAGGTGGAAGCGATGGAGCTGTTGTTCATGTCGGTGGCCTTCCCGACTATAGAGTTCACCGCAGGCTGACCGGAAACAGCGTCCACTGCAGGGCCATTCCCAACCCCAAGTGCTCACCTGCTGTCCCGGCATGCAGGGTGAGGTGATAGCAGCTTCTGCTGTTTCAGGTTCAGCTACTCTGCAATAGGTTCAGTTGTACATTGCGAGGTTTTCCGATGTGTAAATTTGATCTACATGCTGCGGCTTGTAAGGCCCTCTAATTTTCGCGGTGGTCTTATGTATCCTTGACTGAGTGATCCCTGCCGAAACCGGCGGGGTTTAATCCCTAGATATGAAATGCTGAACAAGAGTGGTTGGTTGGTAATGCTATGGATGTGTTCTCACATATTGGAGCTTCTTTTTAAGAAATGAGTATGAGATTGCTTCATAAGTTTTGTCTCTTTTGATCCTCTGCTACATGGAATCAAAGAAGTTCTTGGTGGATTTATCCTCTAATAATGTCATGTTGCATGATACTTCTGCTGGCAGTGTGCTATTGTTTAAGCTCTGATTTCTGATGCTATATTGCTGTTGTTATGGTGTAAGGATTGCTGCCAACGAAGCTTACTCATGGCTTATGAATAGTCTGGATGTGTCATCCCTACCGAATAGGATACTGAAATTCGACCTCTGGGCTTGTATAAGATGTGATAAATCAATCGCTTTCTTGTTTTGTGTCATCGTCCGTACGTGTTACTCCGTTTCTAATTCTGAAGATGTTGATTCTGATGCAGCATACACTCTGATAATCTTGGTCCCATCTCCCTGGACACTAATAATAACCTGCACTAGAGAGTTGTAATACATATCTTTAGCATGGCATAACCACCATAGATTTAGCCTTATCCTTTGATTTCATTGAATAATTTGACCTGCCTTACAATCAATTCACATCTTTTGTTAGCAGGTATCTCCCAATCTACTAATGATCCCCCTCTTTGGATGGTTCAGGTTGTTATGGAACATAGAAATTTTGTAGGAAACACTTCGATTCCTGCAGGAATGAGACAATTTCCACGTTGAAAACTGACGCGTTTTTTTTATTATAGTTTTCAAATAGCTTGCCACCTTCAAACTTTTTGAGTGGAGAACCAAGCTATTGCTCGCATGGTTAATAGAGGTCGATGTACTTTTTGCGCATGCGCATCAGCAATCAAACGTTTAGTTTGGCTCACTGTGTGTCACTCAACACAGATATGTATGCATCTACGAGTTATATTAGGCGTTTCCTATAGAAAAAGAAAACTTTTTGAGTGGCCAGTCGTCCTCATTGAGTTCAATTAGTAATTTGATGGTGCCATTGAGCCGTGGTCGTTGTCACCATCATACCTCGCATTGCATGGTGTCGTGTGTGACGTGGAGAGAGCCAGATAAGGTTTGGCAAATGAAATCGGTCGCTAGCTTTTCCGGGATAATAATGAAGACAGTATGATAGCATCTATCTGTGAATCCATGGAAGGCAGACAGAATGAGCATCAGCTAAACAAGTGTCGCCAATTGATTGATGTATTTTGAAACTGGATGCCCTAAACCCCATGCTAAATCATACATGTATCATCAATAAGTGGATAGGAATGTTGCTGATACGTTGAAGTACATTCCTTACTCTTTTTTTTTCAACAACTTGAACTTTCAGTTGGAGTAGTCGGAGCATGCAACTCAAATTGATACCAAAGTCCAGAGGTTATATATTTATGACTTCCTGAAAAACAAGAGGTCATGTATTTACAAAGTATTTACGGCTTATTTCTACTCCACGTCTAAGGTCTAGAATATGCAAAACTACCTAGGGTTTTACATGCTCTGTAGGGCTAAAAATCAAAACACTGGGTGTGTTAAGTCTCCCTAGGATGAAATTACAAACATTAAGTGACTCCAAAGTCGCTTGGTATTTTATTTTAGAGAATGTCCATTTATCAGTTGCTTGAAATATTTTTACATCCCAATCACTTTTTAGACATTTGGATTAACATCAGACCATCTCATTCACGCCTCATTCTATATATAACATACAAACTAAAAATTACACTAAGTTTTCAATAACACACTTTCAAATACTGCAATTTTAGACTAAGTGATGTGTAATTTTAGGTTACTGAAAATTACACTAAGTTTTTACTAGAGTTGCACACTTTCAATATTATAATTTTAGGTAAAATGATGTGCAACTTTAGGTGATAGAGATTTACAAAAGTTTCAGATAAATGGGAATTAGCCAACGCGTTTATTTTAAACCCAGGGGAGTATGATACCATCTTGCCACGTAAGCACGACGTGGGCTGGAAAGTTTCGCCCTCCTTTTTCTTCCCGCTGCGTGAGAGTTAGAATTTTGGAAATTTTGTTTTTGTCGCTCCTCTCCTCCATCCTAAGAGACTGACAAGCGGGCCAAGGAGATCTTCCCCGTCCCCATGTCTCTTCTCTTCACTAGAACACAAGAAGTCCCCTCCCCAGGATACCTCTCCACATTCCTCCGCCGCCGCCGTTGCTCCCCATCGCCTTCCGCCACCACCACCCCCTCACCTCTTAAGAGACATGTTTCTTAACATCTTGCGCCTGTGCAAGTTTGGTGGTCTAGATGGTAATTAGAAGCTAAGACTCGAGATATTTTGCACCTGCATGTGCAAGTGTTTCTGGCATATATACTGTGTGCTATACCAGTGAAAAGTATTACTCTTAGTACATTCATTTCCTGTAAATTGCTAACAGATGATTCAACTTTCAAAGGAATCATCTGTATATGTTGTATATCAAACTGCTTTTCTCGCTTTTTGGTTAGTTATGGAGCATATGCAAGCTGTTGAAACTTGTAACACGGAGGTTTGGCATCAATCACTTAAAGAATGGGTTCATGCAGCTAGTTCTTTGACATTTGGTGCTTGATTGAGTCCCACAGGTTGATCTGATCTCAAGTGGGATGGGCTGAGAGAAGGGAATTAGAGTTTGTATATTTCTTGCTTACTAGAAAACGTTGACAATGTTGTTTCTTCCAGGATATAAGTATATTCAGCTGCTTGGCACTTGTCTTTCGTGTAGCTGAGAGCGTATGGTTAAAAGGAATGACCCAGGTGATGTCTGTTAGCATTAGATATTTCATAATGCTTATCAAAAAACTGTGAAGTATTTTAGTGCTAAGAAATAATTCCTTGTTGGTCTATATGTGTATTTTATCTGTCTTATGCAGAGAAGGATAACTAGCTAATCTTCAGCGCGAGACAATGTAGAAGCTTGGTCCTTACTAGTGGAAGGTAAATCCTTTTCCTTGTCTGGATTAATTTAGCCCTAGTGTGTTTACGAACATAGTTAATTACTGATTTGGCTGTTATGTGTTAACCACTGGATCCCATTGTAAGAGCACTTGTGGATTAATTTTGTTCTTTGCTCAAATCATTACAGGTTCCGAACCATGATGAACGCGAAGGACAAGGAAGTTAGTGCTCCAATGTTCAGAACGAGCTTCACTGTCAAAGGCTTTAGGGAACATTAGATTTTTACGTCATTTGCAGGAATGATCTAGTCAGATATTTCCATGTGTTGCTCTTTATTATGTAATGTCTTGTCCACACTATTATGTATGTACAGATTGACAATGTTTGCTCCAATATATACGAAATTGACAACTTATTCTTTCATTTCTATTTTGTTATTGTGTCACAATTTTAGCAATTTTATCTATACGTGCTCGTGTTATTTAAAAACAAAAACAATAACATTATGAAAGAAAAAATAAAAAGAGAGAGAGAGAGAGAGAGACAGCTTTTAGAAAAGCATATACATAAACTTTTCCTGGTAGCTGATAACGCAATGGAGAGCTATTTACATGTCAACGACTTTGCAACATGTACTATGGTTTCTTAGGGCATGAAACCCAAGGGAACAAAGTGCTCCCTAGTATATAATTAGAAAACTCAAGGGGACCTAGGATTTCCCTACCACTGCAGCTTTAGGGTGGTTTTCCTAAAGTATACATTAGGGGAACCTTGTCCCCTAGCGTTTTTGTCATCTCTCTTAGGGTATCTGGCTCTAGGGCTCTTTGTAGATTCTAGTAGTGACTAGATGTGAGGGGGAACGTTAAAAACTTGAAGTATATGATAGTTGAAGCATGCAACTCAAATTAGCAGAATAGCTTTTATATGTCAATCAGTGGGCAATCAATCGAGGAAAAAAAATGAAGGGCGCCCTTATTTGTTGATACATGTGGTTCAATTTCCCGGCCCCCCTTGCAAAAAATTGCACTATATTGCTCCCAGAGACAAAATCACAAAACGCAAAAAGACACCGGACGCAACATGTAAGTGCTATGTCTATATGGTTATTGTGAGAATCACTAGTGCATGAAGAGATGGATAATTTTTACAACATATCAGGATAAAAAAGGGAAATCTTGCTAAGTATCATCGCAACGACCGTAGATTATCACAAAGATCTCTGACATACAACCCTGACATTACATTTTGAAAATGTTTTTCCAGGATAAATCCAATGATACAGTTTACTTACCAAGTCTAATTAATTTTTTCATACATCAGTAGTTAAAGTTAGAGAAATATAATCGCCGCGTTATGAAGCATCACATAGTATATATTCGTCTGTTCAAATCCGATTTCAACCTGCATACACTACTAGAGAAATCATTTGTACAGACGGTTCGGAACTCCCGTGCGGGACGGTTTTCCGAACCCTCTGTACGAAACAGTCTGTACAAATCAGGTTTGTACAGACGGTTTTCGATTAGCACCCGTCTGTGATGTCGTGTTATAAAAATAAAATATAACCCCTCACGCCATGTGCCCAAACCTTCAGCCGCATCTCATCCCGCCGTCCGCGCAGTTCCATCGAACCGCTTGAATTAAATCGCACAATATGCTTCCAGCGGGTTTCGATCCAGCAACCTCGTGTTGTCCAGCAAGGGGAGTTGCCAGCTGATCTAGTCTGAGTATGCGATACATATGGGACGGCTTTCTTCTTAACTCATGCCTACGACTAAGCGGGACGCTTCTAGTACAGACGGTTCTAAATTTGGAACCATCTGTACAAATAGCATAGACGGTTCTCAGTTTAGAACCGTCTGTACTGTTTGATTTGTACAGACGGCTCCAATTTGGACCCGTCTGTGCTATTTGTACAGACGGTTTTCAAATTAGAGCCGTCTGTGCTGTAGCTCCGAGTGCTAGTTTGAGTCAAAATTCAACTCTAATTTGAGAGGTTTTGGTAAAACAGCTATAACTTTCTCATACGAAGTCCGTTTTGGGTCCACGACCACTCAAATCGAAGCTAACGACGACGCATATCTGAAAAAAAAATATAAGTGTATACACTTGTATGCATCTTGACCCTCAAAATTCGGCTTCTAAGTATGACTTTTTGGCTCCGGAAGTTTTTCCGTTACTTTGTTTGATCTTGTGAAGGGCATATCTCCTTTACCCGGACTCCGAATTGGATGATTCTTGTTTCCCTGGTTAGCTTGAGTCGAGGACTTGCTTTCCACCTTGCTCCCAGCTTCTGCCGAGCACTTTCGTCCGGCTTCGATTTCGGGCCGGGATTTCCACTAGTCGTTTCGTCGACTTTCTCGGAATTGGCTTAAAATTTTTGGAGACGTAGAGTTTGACCTCCCGTTCACAGTCGTGAAAACCGTTTGACAATCGAAGCTGTCAAACTCCCTCCCCGACGCTGCCACTTTCCTGCCGCGGCAAGAAAGTCTGCTGTTTTTGCTGCCGCGGCAGCAGAGATCAACTAGCCTTACTTCATCTATTTGTACAGATGGTTCCAGTTTGGAACCGTCTGTACTGTTCGATTTGTACAGACGGTTCCAAGTTTAAAGCCGTCTGTACTGTTTACAGATTTGTACAGACTGTTCTAAACTTAGAACCGTCTGTACTGTTCGATTTGTACAGACGGTTCCAGTTTGGACCCGTCTGTGCTATTTGTACAGACGGTTCCAATGTACTGTAGCGTCCCGCTTGTTGGGAACCGTTTGTACTCATTTTCTCAGACGGTTTTCGTTTGGAACCGTCTGTGATACTATTTGTACAGACGGCTTCAAAAAACCGTCTGTACAGGGCCGTCCCGTTAAATAAATTCTGTAGTAGTGATAGCTCCTGCGAAACACATACCTAGAGAGTAAAGAGTGATATTCTCCTTTTCTGAAACACAAAGGAACATCCTATTCAATCGCTCTCATTAACTGACACGCACAACTGTTGTTCAATTGCTTCACAGATACATAACTTTCCGAAACATTGGATGCAGCTTTCAACCTTTCTTCCTATTCCCTTTCTTTTCTCCATTACCGTGGAAAATTAGAGAATCTTTAGGTTCCGCATGTATCTTCAGTTCCAGAAGCTTCCTTGTGAAATACTCCATTTTTTGTTGTGCATGTACACGCAATATTGCTTCCCACTAGTTTGCCACAACGACGGCTATGTGTTTTCATCATATGTAGGAAATGAATTGCTCCCCCTAAAATTGCTGCCTTCCATTAGGTCCTAGATCGTGTCGCATTAACCAAATATTCTAAAGTGAAAGAGAAGGAAATTAAGGAGGAGCAAGATTTTCTGGTGAAGCTAACCGGCCTCTATTCTGATTTAGTTGTGCAACACTCGTCCGACTTAGGCGTGTTTGGATGCATTTCATTGGAATAGACAAGGAATTTGAACTAGATTTGTGAGAAACGAGCGATGGGTCCAGTGGTAAGGTCTATGATTGTGCAACCTGCCTGCCTGGGTTCCATGAGGTATTGGATAAATCTAGAATGTGTTTCAACAGAAGACGCGTGCGTGCTTACGTGTGGTGTGTGGTATTGAGTACCTTGGTGTGAGACTTAGAGTGCTTCCTCTCCTCAACCTAAACAAAAATCCTTTTCAATCCAAAGGTTCAGGTCTAATCCTTCCTATCCAAACAAGCCTTAATTACTGGTTTTTTACATAAATTGTGCAGTTTATTTGACATTGAATTAATTATCATGTATATGCATTCGTTTCATCATTATCTAGATGCATGCGTTTACTTCCAAACGTAGACTAACTTGTCCATATATATTCCACTACGTGGTGTTGCCATCTCGCCGAACCCCACCCTCTTCCTCATGTTAACCCAAATGCCAAAACTCCAAGCCGAACCAGCCATGGCGCCGAACTCCACCTCTCTCGCCGGCGTCGCGCTCCTCCTCTCTCTCGCCCTCCTCCTCCAAGCTGCCCAAGGTTCTTACGCACGACGCATCCATCGATCGCACGCACGCCAACATACCGTTCTTGGTTAGATTCTGATGCCGTTTATCCATGCATGCAGGAGGCGCCGTTGGGCTGGCCGGCGGCGGCGAGAGGACGAGGCCATCATCATCATCGGGCTACGTGCCGGTGCGCACCGTGGTGTACCGCTCGGCGGGTCCGATGGCGGGCGACAGCGGAGGCGTATGAGCCGTTCGAGCTGTGCATGGGGTGCCGGTGCTGCCCGGCGGCGGCGGGGAGCAGCAGCAACAGCAGCTCGTGCGTGGACACGCGGTGCTGCTACGCCATCGACTGCAACATCCCCGGCAAGCCCTTCGGCGTCTGCGCCTTCTCCCCACGCACCTGCGGCTGCGGCGCCAACAACTGCACCAAGCCCGCCTAATTAGTTAACCTAGCTAGCTCCCCCGCTCGCTCGTCTGGTTGAATATCTGATTATTCATTGATGCATGGATGATTACTGCTGCCTAGCTAATCGATACGAATTATTTATTTCCAGATTCGATGGTATCATCGATCGATCGATCGATCTTTCAGAGACTTTTGGTTTGCTTGCGCCTACCTTGAAGGTGCCATCGCTGTTGACAGTGACCTCAAAATTTTAATACATCTTTATCTGGTTGATTAACAATTGGTTCCTCGAACGCTATATACGTTTTCCGGAGAAATGGATCTTGGATTTTGGTAAATTCGGCATTGTTTCGGAGTATTTTATTTGTTTACCCTTTTTGGTGTAGACGATGGCCAGCACGCGCGTTGGATCATATATAGATTTAGTTGTCCTGGCCTAGCCGGTTTATGTATCTTAGGTACGCAGGAACTTTACACGAAACAGTTCAATTAACAGTTCCCGTGAATCGGAACTACGGGAATCATAAAAATACTTTCCATGAATCAGAAAACCCTTTGCAGTACAGAATCGGCGGCTCTTGTGCTGGACTCTTGAAAGACCAAGTACAGCAAGTACTCAACCCTGTCAAAGCTACGTTAATTTCAGCTCCTTAATTCTTGTGCTTATCGCTAATCAAGATCGGGCTAACTTAAGTGGTAACTAATCACGTCATACGCACGTGAGGGTACCCGATCAGCACGACGAAACACACAGAAATTAAGGTGAATCTGGACTGCACCGCGCACAAGATACCACTCTCTGTCAGACACGCAGCAGCTCACCCAAGAAATCAGTACACTAAAACACACCCCTGTCAGACCCGACAGACTGGTATCAAAGTCTGAAACCGCGAGATCAAGAGGTAGCTTTGTCTGACAGCTGCACACATATATCTTAATTTCTGTTTACACGGCTAATTCGATCGATTGATTGGCCCCCGGTGCCTTGATCTGCGACAAGAACATATATTATTGTTGTGCAGACGACAGGTGTGCTTGCTTGGATTCGATGCTAAGCACGACGGGACATGACATCGTCGTGTGCGTGCGTGTCCGGCCGGCGGTGCGCTGACGGTGCCCGCGCGCCGGGGGAAGACAGCGGACGATGAAGGTCTTAACGAGAGACATAGATATGCGCCAGCAGCTCTTTAATTAGGTTCCAAGCATTCCAACCAAGCAACGTGACCATCATTCGCATGAAGAAAATGGACCACCGGGGGAACTAACTGATGGTGCGTTTGCTTGAGAGGATTGAACGGTGAATGGATCAGAGCCAGAAATAAATTTACCAATAAGAGTGCACAATATTCTTTTTTAGACAATGAAACAGAACGTTCTCTCACCTCTGCATCCATAGATGCACACAGCATAATGTTGTGCAATATAAAGATGCAACATGAAAATATGAACGATGGGTATGTGATCTCACAAGTCCAACATAAATGTGTTCGAAATTAGTTAGTATTGCGATACAATAGTTCAGATAAGGTCTTACGTGGATAAATGAGTACAAAATACCTAATGAGAACACATAATATGATTTTATACCTTCAAAGCACTTGATTATATCATTATCACCAACCTTCAATATGATATCTCACTCACTAAAGGTGACTAAATAGTCGTTTAGTAAATGATGCCAATATTATTTCTCAACCTGTTCAAAAGTACTCTTTCAACACTCATCATTGCCACCGAGTAGCAAGTACGTCGTACTTGTAAATCCCATGCTTCTTCGTTTCAACAAGATTAAAATATATAGAAAGGTCACTAAGATTCTTCAGGCCCTTAAAGCTATCATCTCTTAGTATATCATCAACATTAAGAGTCACCAAATCCATGCTTGAAAAATCAGCAGCTAGAATTCAAAGCCCACGTGCAAACAAGTAACTCCATATTAACCTCGTCAAAACTAAGCCTTAATGATTGTTGGCCAGGTGAGTTTAGGTTCAAATGAGTACTAATCTTCGAAAGATTGCGCCAAATGTTTGATCGTAACATCACATCAAATTCATGGATGGTTTACACGATGGGCTAACGCATCGAAGGATGCGATGATCTCTCAAACCAAATACTCGGATACCTCGTAACTTATTACTATGGGCCGTTCAAGTAAAACATCCCATAAAGACGGAACGCCTCAGTTCTTGTTCGTTTGTAACGTACAGCCGAATTGGCTGCGTCTTGAACGTTTATATCTTGCAAATCAGCCCACCGAAACTAAGCCCAATATATTGAACGCCCAGTCCGGCCTGTTGTTTCGTCCCATTTTTTTTAACTGAAAAAAATTCCACTCAGCTCACTCATGCATGCATGAACCATCAACTCATACTAATCATGCTGCCTCTCCATCTCAAATGAGCGGCAAATTAAGCAGTAATATATTATTTTTTTTCCGACCGATTTGCAGACGACACCAGATTATGATCGAATTAAAGTTTGCAACTTGCAGATAGTTAATTAACACGGTTCTTCCATTTAATCAGTGCCCCTAGCTAATTCGATGCATAAGCGATGAACACCAAACCCACCATTGGTTTAGCCTCGTAAAATAATCATGTTTAAGGACATGGTGACCAGGATTATAGTGTAAAAGCAGCATCACGAGCTAGCGACTAGTAGCTAATTCATCAGAAAAGCTAATTAGCCTCTTCTCGACCTAACATTGTCAGTAGTGTTAGCTGGGTTTGGTGTCGTTTGTGTTGTCCAGGGTGATTAGTGATGCATTAGCAATATATTGTCTGTGTGCTATTAGCCATCCTGTGAACTAAACAGTGAGCATTTGGGAATTAATTGTTGTTAAGTTAGTTAAAGAGATTCCTCACATGGTTCTGTTCTCACTTCAATCTCCACTTGAGAGTCCATGCTTCTTGCCTCTTGTGTATGGCTTGATGGAAACTACTTCTTCTTTCCCAACATATCAAATATTGCCATGTTGCCCAGCTTTTTCACATGAAATTTTCGAGATGAAAATGGCATGGCTGAAGAAATAGCTACTACTACACAAACATATATCATAGATGGTTTAGAAACCACTTCACAATCATAGACGGTTTCTGCCTCGTCATGGACGGTTTTTGAACATATATGAAAAGGATATCACAAGCAGTTCTAGAACTAAACTGTCTGTTGTAAGAGACAGTATCACAGACGGTTCAGCTTCAAAACCGTCTGTGATATCCTTCTTCACATATCAAAAAAATAATCTGTTTTAGTGACCAACTTAATTAAATGCTAGCCACTAAAATAGAAAGTGGTTATCAACGGAAGTTACTAATCAACATCGAACAGTTATGTGACATCACATATACATTATCATCTCATCTTCAACTCAAGTTGAACCCCCAAAGAACAAGAAGTTGAAACCTTCTCTGGACACAAGATTCACACATGCATGAACTTGTAACATATTTATCTAGACATAAGATTCACACATGCATGAAATTGTAACATAGAGAACAAGGAGTTCAAGTACGGACATACAGTTTGACTTAGGAGTTCGGAGATACCAACAGTGACCTTCTCCTCCTTGCAACCTTCGCTGGTTTCGCCGCCACCTCCGACCGTGACGTTCTCCTCCTCGCTATCTTCATCACCGCCTTCAGCCACCTGGCTTGTTGGAGCGAACTCCCGTCGTATCTCAGTGGCATGCAAAGAGAGAAATAATGAGAGAGAGATGAGAAAAATCAAAGATCTGAGGCCACGAGGGAGGGGACTCATTGACGGTGGTGCCATGGCCCTCAGGTTGGGATGGTGGTGGTGGCCGTCCGAGAGGCCGAGACTGGTGCGGTGGCTGGCCTTGAGCGCTTCGATGAGGAACTAGGATCATCGCGTTCCTCGATATCTGACCCAACGAGGAACACAATCCATCGGTGAGGATGGGGACCTCGAGATCTTGCGATGCCGGGGCTTGATGGGGTGGAGGCGGAGGCGGGCGACTGAGCCACTCGAGATGTGGGGGCGGCGGGATCTGGATCTAGGAAGAGGAGGGGAATGCGGGATCGAGGAATGAGTTGTCCGCTGCCTTGGAAAGCCCCGCTGACCCGCGCTTGGCGTGGAGGTCGAAGGGATGAGCTGTGTAGGCCATGGCGTGGAGGAGGAGGAGAGAGGGGTGGATGGGGCGAATGGGACTAGTGGGTGGAAAGGAGGAGGCGGTGTAGGAGAGAAAAATGATCAAGATGCTAGGGTTTCTATCGTGTAGCGCATTAAGCTGTGTCGAGCTGGGCCGGCCCAATACGCACGTCAAGTTCGGAGGGAGGGAGGGGCACAATTTTGAAAAAAATCTTGGGTCTATGATCAAAGGCTTAGTCTTTTTTTAAAATCATCTGTGATACAATTTTTTTAGAATCATATATAAATTATTACAGACGAATTAAAAAAATATGAGATGTCTATTTTGATTAAAACTGTCTGTGATAGGACTTAGTATAGATGGTTTTTGATGAACAATCTGTGATTAAACATCTTAGATGTTTGTCTTTGTAGTAATGAGTATTTTAATCCCTTATGAAACTCATGCCTGCAGGATGATTATTGGTGTTGCAAGTTCATATAATTAATTAATTATAAGTGAGATGCACATATAGACTGGACTGACATATTACCATAGACTGGTTGTTGTCAAAAGAGAATGAAACAAACCAAAAAAAAAGTCCTTTTTGCTTACATAGTACCCATTTAGTGGATTGCAGTGGGTGTTTAGTCCACCGATCAAATCAGAATCAGGTCGAGGAGGATCCGAAATACCCCTTCAATAAACCAAGTTGTTCATTGTCAGGATGTACTTTTTCCGTACAGGGAAAAGGAGATGGATCTAGTCATGTTTAATTTCGTGATCGATCGCCCCTAGTTTCTTCTTAATTTGCTGCGGCTTTGATGCAAACAGCTCGACCGACCGACCGATTCCACGCATGCATGACGAAACTGACGATGGCCTTCCAATGATCTCCACTTCACCAAATGGCAATGCATGACCCACCCACTCCCATCCGATTTTATTTTTGCGGCATCTTGGGCTTTAGCTCTTGCTTGCACGGGTAATTATTCGTCCAAGTGATTAGTGATTACTGATAACCAGCTAGCTAGTAGTAGTGTATATATATATATCTCTACTTGGCACTCAGCAGGACAGCCTGCGTGCTTGGGGATATAATGAGATGCATCCATGCATGTGAAGATGCATGAGGGTGATTTAACCTCACACACAAGTTAAATATATGGAGCTAGGTCATATATATATGGCTGTGTTTCCTTCAGGCCAGGATGAATAGATGATGGAAAAATCTAATATTGAGGTGGCAAGTGCATTTTAGATGGTTTGATCAGCAAAGTGGCGCCCAAAGATGTCTAGACCCGATCGACAAGAGCGGCAAATTAATTAAGCAGCAACCTAATTGAGGTTTTGCAAGTCGATCCTCATACTTGGAAATCAGTTCTTGGAAATCGAAGTGGATGAGGCATGAATTGAAATAGCTATCTCATCCATGTTGCATGTACAGTTGTACACCATTGCTGATCAGCTGCAGGTGCGATCCACGGTCGAAAACCACTTTCCCATTCTCAGAAGGTTCCTCTTCCTCGCCAAGCCTAACTAGCCTAGGGTTCTGGAATCTTGGCCGCCAGCCGCATGCGCCAAACACAATCATGTTTCATAAAGGTGCCACGCCACGTCGGCTCCCACACGCACTCGCATTCATCGATCTCACATGTCACACCACGTCAAAACCAGCTCCCATGGATCTATAACATTCGGTCCTCTCTTCTCAACTTGATCTCTAAGTTAGTTAGTGCATATAATGTAATATAGTATTAGAATAAAAAATTTATTTGAGTTCAAGACCTAGTCAACATAATACTGATAAAAATATTTACAACCTACATCAATCCCACATCTAGGCCTTTTCAGGAGCCTAGACGTAAGGGGAGTGTTAAAATATATTGCTCACATTTCTCAAACAGCTTGAGCTAATAGGTGAACTGGTTAGGTTCATGTAATTCAATATGATATCAGAACCAAGATACCTCAAGTTCAAGACCCAACCAACACACTGTAAATAAAAAAAAGGTGGTAGGAGAACTGGTTAGATTCATACAACTTACAACTTGCAATTTGTAACTTGCAATCAAGAGATATCGGGTTCAAACCCAGTTAAGCAACAAATAATTACCATCTTTCCTCTGTCCACGTCATAGCTATAAAGAAGTGTATACGTGAGTTGTATTGGAGTACGTCGAGCTGCTTATTACCTGCTCTTAGTTATCAAAAAAAAATTAAGAGATTTGCTATGTTGCACATAAAAGTTTGTGCAACTTTAAAATCTAGAAATGTGTAAGTTGCACATCTCTAAACCTAAAGTTGCACATAATTTTTAAAATGTGCAACGGCTTAATTAACCGTTAGATAAAAAATCAATGTTTAAGGTTGTCCACTTACCAAAAATTAACTTGCTTTATATAATCAGATTTGCTAGACCACAGTCGTCTGAAATGTTCTTAAATTTCAGTTGACATCCTCTAGCCACAGGAGCTTGTCGGAGTATTATTCCGGCAATACTAATTATGGGGCGGCGTGAGCACAGCAAATCAGGATGGCTGCACACGGGAGACAAGATTTAGACAGGTTCGGGCCCTCCCGGAGAGGTAATACCCTACGTCCTGTGTTTGGTGGCTGGTATTGCTGTATCCCGAGTGCCGCAGACCCTAGAGAATCGATCTCAAAGGGGCCTGAGCTATGAAACAGTGGAGATGATGCTGGATGTCAAGCGATGCCGATCGGAGGTCCCCTACCGAGCCTTATATAGCCGGCCGGGGTAGGGTTACAGAGTCCGGATCGGGTTAACAGATATGTTTCCTATTTGGTTACAACCGATTCCGGGTAAGCCGGACAGGTACTAGTCCCTGTCTTGTACTCCACGTCGGTGAGGTGCCCCCGTGTGGTAGTCGGACTCCGAGTAGTCGGCCCGGCCCATCCCGTGGCCGGGAGGCCGGATTCGTCCTCCTTGGTGATACCCGGGTGGCATATCACCATCAGTAGCCCCCGAGTCCTTCGTGGTCTTGCCGCTACCTGCCTCTTCCCCGATTAGGTTTTCCGACTGGCCTTGGCTTGCTGGGAGACCGCGAAGGGCTGACTGGACTCCTGTGGAAAAGACAATTAAAGCCAAGTAACATTCACCCGTAAGGCAGGAACGTTAAAGGCAAGTGAGCTATTAACGGGTAATCTCTGGTGGCATCCGGTCCATCCCTGGGGACAGGGACCGGCTGATAACCCAGCGTGGGGCTTGCCATCAATCCCGACTGAGTTCCCGAGTAGCACCCGGCCTCCCCGAGCAGGTCAAGGCCGGCTTGTGTCCCCTGAAGGAATGCCTCTGAAACTCCAAGTCCGAACCAGAGAAAACAGTCACGGCGCATAGGTTCCTGAGTTTCGAAGTCTTATGCCGGGTCATTCCACTGAATCTGGGGACCCCAGATACCAGGGCTTCGAGGTCGGAGCGCCCGATAAGCCTGGGTGAAGAATCCGGCAGCTCCGAGTTGCTCAGCATCCGACTCGAGGCCCTCGGAAGGCACGCCATTTCTGTCCCTCACTCGGGTGTGATCAGCCGACTGCGTTCCTCGCTGGAGGCCAGCCTCTGATACCCTCTGTAGCCAAAGCGCCCGGCGCCGAGTCCTACCCGGCAGCCAGCTAGTGACTCTCGGAGAATACGCTTTAGCCACCATGTAGCGGAGACGCATTCCGATGGGTTGAATAGCCTGGAGGGCTAACCGCCGGATCTCCTTTATTAAGCCGCACGAATCGTGGCGCCATCAAGTCGTGGGTGCGGGATACCCGCAACGTGGCCTGCCCGAAACGCGCGGCGGAATCCGAAACGGCGCGGACGTGGCCGCGGTGAATCCGGAACGTGCGGTCGTGGGGAATCCGAACCGCCCGGTCGCTCCCCTTTATATTCGGCAGAGGCTGCGGGAGGGACCCACGCTCTCAAACACTTCCGCACTCACCCTGCACTTGCCGCTTCGTCTTCCCCTCGCCCCCAATCGCTCCGCGCGCTCCAAAACCCTAATCCCCGTCCCGGCTCCGTCGGATGCAAGCCCCGGACTGGGAAGCCGATCCTAACGAAGCCGAGGAGGACGCCCTGGTCTGGAAGCTGCTGTCCGGAGAAGAAGGAGAAGGAGCATCCGCCGAACCGATGGCCTCCTGGCAGAAATCGACGACGACGGAGGCGAGACTGGAGACCCTCGTCCGGATGGGGGTACTGCCGCCCAAAGAACTAGTCGAGTGGCGCGCCGCCCTGGGAGAGGACATTCCTACCCCAAACACCGGCGAGCTGGTGGTCCACAGCCTGTTCTTCGAGCGGGGGCTCTCGGTGCCAGTCCACCCATTCCTGCGCGGGCTCCTCTACTACTACGGGCTGGAGCTGCACAACCTCAACCCCAACAGCATTCTGCACGTCTCCAGCTTCATCACGCTCTGCGAATGCTTCCTCGGCATTCGTCCACACTTCGCGCTGTGGAAGCACCTTTTCATGGTGAAGCCGCAGCCGAGCAGGGATCACCCGGCCGTAGTCGGGGGCGCCGGGTTTCAGCTGAGATCCGGCACGGCGAAGGGTTACCCGGCTCCGCCGATGCCGACGTCCCTCAAGGGGTGGCACGCCCAATGGTTCTACTGCGCCAACCCCGACCCGGCGCTGCCGGCCTTCTCAGGCCAAGCGCCAGTAGTCAAGCCAAGCTGGTCGGACCTGCCTCCGGAGCGAGAGGAAGGCAGCGCCGCCGTGCTGATGGGGAAGCTCAGCCAGGCGATG
The DNA here is from genome assembly GCA_019208055.1 of Stipa capillata. Classification (NCBI taxonomy): domain Eukaryota; kingdom Viridiplantae; phylum Streptophyta; class Magnoliopsida; order Poales; family Poaceae; genus Stipa; species Stipa capillata. The sequence continues at coordinate 108,133 of JAGXJF010003771.1, forward strand.
AACGCAGGGCTCACCGGGACGGTCGTCGTCGCGACCTTCGTCCGGTGGCGGGTGCAGCCGGCCAAGCTCCGGGCGCACCCCATGTATGAGTACACCGGCCCGGAGGACTCGACTCGGGAGGCCGCCGACGAGCTGTCGGAGGGCGAAGTGCAGAGCCGGCTGGAGAAGCTTCTGGCCCAGGGAGCGAGCCTGGACTTCTCCGACCGGCCGGCCCCTTTCTGCCGGGCGAACGCGCCGAACGACGTAAGTATCCGAAGCCGTGCCTTTTTGGTTAAACCGCTGGCCGGGCCTGACTCGGGCACTGTCTTCATTTCTTTGCAGGATCTGTTCGGCTTCTGTTCCAGCGCTCCCCTCCCGGAGGACGAGATCTGGAACCAGCCACGGTACGCAGACGTCCCGGCGGGCGGAGCCCCGCCGACGGGGACGCCCCCTTCTGGTACCGGCCCCTCGACGGGGGCCGGGTCTTCTAAGAGCACCGGGCCCTCCAAGGGGAAGGGCCCGGCGATTGTAAAGCCCCCTCCGCCGAGCACGGCCGCCCAGGACGAGGAGGAGGAGTCGTCAGATGATGGCAGCGCCTTCCGGGTGAAGGCGAGGAGGAAGCCAGCGGGCACCGGTCCGAAGACGCGCGGCGGCTCTGACGCCGCGCGGGGCGCCGCTCCGGCTAGACGGGGCGCCCCGGCCTCCCGCGTCCGCCCGGCGGCTCCGCCCGCCGCAGGGGTCGCGCCGACAAGGTCGGTCGATCGCTTTGCCGGGGGCGCGAGCCCGGCGGCGCCGGCTGGTGCTGATGCCGCGCCACCGGGACCAGGGGTCTCTGCCGCCGGCGGCGGTCCGGCGGCGGCTGGTGATGACGCTCCCCCCAGTCGGGGGGAGAAGAGAGACGCCGATGCTGCCTTCGGGGCCGCCGGCGGGTCGGGAACCGCGCCGACCCCGACTGCCGCTACAGCCGGGCCGCGGGTCACGGGGTCCAAGAAGCGCCTCGTCGCCCCTCGATCTTCAAAGTAAGTCCTTTTGCCGAGCACTTTTGCAGTTTCTTGCCTTTCCTCATGCGCTGACGCGGTCGGTGTGGCCTCCGCAGGACGCGAAGGGTGGGGGACATCTCGAAGGTGGTCCCGGACGCCACAGGGTCCAACCAGGGTGAAGGCCCTGCCATCTCGGATGCCCGGGCGTCCTCGCCTCCGGCTGCGGCGGATTCCTCATTGCCTCGGCCGCAGTCGCCTCCGCCCGCGGGTGCTCCCCAGCCTTCCGCCGAGCGGCCCGGCGCGCAGCCAGCCGCGCCAGTTGCTCCTCAAGGGAGGGCCTCGCCCGGAGCTTCGACGCCGGTGGCGCCCGCGGGTGCCGGTGAAGATGCGGCGCTGGGCAAGGATGCGGCGACGGCTGAAAGTCCGAGTCCCCGCGCGCCCTCGCCGATGCAAGAAATCAGCGCGGCTCCGCCTCCCAAGCCATGCTCCGAGCTGGTACGCCGACCGCTCCGAGTCCGGGGTGCCGACGGTGGGGATCCGGCTTCGACGGTTGACGACGTCGAGGAGGAGAAGGAGTGGCGGGACGTGGCGGCCGCCGCTGAGGAGATCGGGGAGATCCTCCCTGCACTGATGAAGGCGGCGAAGGAGGGCGCCAATCTTCTGAACGGCAGGCTGCTGCCCCTGATGGAGGTGAGTTTGTTCTCCCATTGAGTAGATCCCTTGGGGAGTAGCCCCCGGGCCTATGCCCGACTGAGGTAGTCGGGCGGAGGGTCCTTTGCTTTTCCCTTGTAGTCTTCACTCGGGGTGCACGAACAGTGCACCCAGAGGGTGTAGCCCCCGAGCCTGCGGTTGACTAGAATAGTCGGGCGGAGGGTATAATTGTACTCTTTTGTCCTTTGTCAGTCGGACTCGGGGTGCACGAACAGTGCACCCAGAGGGTGTAGCCCCCGAGCCTCCGCTTGGTCCTGGGGACCAAGTGGAGGGTTTAATTGATCTTCCCGGGTGACTTCATGTTCTGACATTTCGTTTGGCGCAGAAGCTGTATCGGCGGTCGGAGGAGAAGACCGCCTTTCTCCAAGACCGACTGCCGGTTCTTGATCGTCTGGATCTGCGGAAGGCCGAATGGGACAAGATCACCGCAGAGCGGCAGTCGGCGGAGGACGTGGCCCGCAAGCGCGGGGTGGAGATCACCGGCCTGAAGGCCGGCCTTTCGCAGGAAATGGCGAAGTCCCAAGGTAAGTCGAGCGAGTGACCTTGGTACCTTTCGCTCGTCTGTTTGTCGTTGTGCTGACATGGTGTCATCTGCAGCAGCCGAAGAGGAGGTCGCTCGGCTGAGGTCGGAGCTCGAGGCGATGACGGCCCGAGCCCGCGATCTGGACGCCGCCAGGGAGCAGGCTCGGAAGCTCGAGGAGGAGCTGGCGGCTGAAAAAACCCGCTCGGAGGAGCTTGGGCGCGAAGCCGAGTCTGCGGCCAAGAAGGCCGTGGACTTAGAGACGGCGCTTGCCTCGGAGAAGGCTCGCGCCGACTTGGCGGAGAGGATGGAGAAACAACTCGGACGCGACGCCGAGTCGGCGGCCAAGAGAGCCGCGGACGCGGAGGCAGCCGCCGAAGCCGCGACGAAGGCCCTCGCGGCGGCGGAGTCCAGTAAGTGTGGTTTCTTGGCGTTGGCCCGTCCGGCTGTCTCCTTTTTGCTCAATTGCCCTTTGTGGTGCAGAGTCGAAGGCGGCCCTTGAAAAGTCCCGTGGGATCCTCGGGTCGCTGATGAAGGCCGGGCAGGCGGCGTGCGGCGCCCTCTGGCCGGACGAGGCGGCGCCGGACTCCGTCGCGGTGGTCGCCGAGCGGCTGAACGAAGTACCGACCCGAGTGGCCTTCATCGAGGAGGAGAGCGCGAGGACGGGGGGCGGCCTGGTTTTGGCCGTGGCGCGGTCCCACTACCCGACGCTGGACCTGGAGGCCATCGGGGAGGGGTACGCGGCGGACCTGCCCGACGAAGACATCCCGGGGATGGTGGAGTCCGTCGAGCCCACCGTCGAGTCGCTGCTGAGTCGCTCCGGCCTGTAGATAATAGGAGTAGATGTGAACTGGTCGGAATAGCCGAGTAGATTTTGTAAAGGACTCGGGGGTGCCGAGTTGCTTTGCTGTGCACTCGGGATGCCCGAGTGACTTGTGTCAACTTTGCAAGTTTTAACAAGTAAAGTTGTGGCCCCATCGGAAAAACTTGTGTTCCTGTGTATGTAAGTTTGTGCGTTTGTGCTCTTTGCCGATCCGTCGTAGCCTCCTTTGCGTGGGGATTAGCCGTGGGCGTGTGTCCCGAGTAGCGTAAAGGTGTGGCGTAGACCGGCGATCGGAGTCAAGGAGTGAACGTTAGACTTGTATACACAGTACTTAAGCATTTTGCGCTGATGGTGACCCGGATGGTAATCCGCCGAGTGCCTGCCACGAACGGGCGTGGCGAGGCAGTCGGGTAGAGTGATACTTTTGAACAAAGGCGAACTCTCTATTATTATGTCTGATACACTGAGAGAAAGGCTTTAAGCGTAGAAGCGACGTAGCTGTTCGATGTTCCACGCGTTGGTGAAGACGTTGCCGTCGCTGTCCCTCAGTCGGTAAGCCCCCGGGCGCAGCACCTCAGCGATTATGTACGGGCCTTCCCATGGCGGCGAGAGCTTATGCTGCTCCTTGTTCGATTGGACTCGTCGTAGAACCAGGTCACCGACATTGAAGGAGCGACCGCGTACGTGCCGGCTGTGGTAGCGCCGTAGGGCCTGCTGGTACTTAGCCGACCGAAGGAGGGCGACTTCGCGGGCTTCTTCGAGCTGGTCGAGGGCATCGTGCCGAGCTTCTTCTGACTCGGCATCGTTGAAGGTGCGGACACGTGGGGACCCGTACTCCAGGTCAGTCGGGAGGACGGCCTCAGCACCGAAGACCATGAAGAAGGGTGTGTAACCGGTGGACCGGTTTGGCGTTGTCCGAAGGCTCCAAAGTACAGATGGTAGCTCGGCTGCCCACTTGCCGGCGAATTTGTTCAGTCGCTGAAAAATTCGAGGCTTGAGGCCTTGAAGTATTAGCCCGTTGGACCGCTCGACTTGCCCGTTGGCGCGTGGGTGTGCCACGGCGGCGAAATCGAGGCTGATGTTGAAATCGTCGCAGAACTGGAGGAACGCGCGACCGGTGAACTGAGTGCCGTTGTCGGTGATGATGCTATTGGGCACGCCGAAACGGAAAACGATGTCCCGGATGAACTCGACGGCCTTCTCAGCAGTTATCGTGGCGACCGGCTTAGCTTCAATCCACTTGGTGAACTTGTCGACTGCGACGAAGAGGTGCGTGTAGCCCCCGGGCGCTTTCTTGAACGGGCCGACCATATCCAGCCCCCAGACGGCGAAGGGCCAGGTGAGCGGTATGGTCTGGAGGGCCTGGGCCGGCAAGTGTGTCTGCCGGGCGAAGTACTGGCACCCTTCGCAAGTGCGGACGATGTGTTCCGCGTCGGACACGGCAGTCGGCCAGTAGAAACCCTGTCGGAATGCCTTCCCGACTAAGGACGCGGGCGCCGCGTGGTGTCCGCATACTCCCGAGTGGATGTCACGTAGCAGTTGTTTTCCCTGGTCCTCAGGTATGCACCGTTGGAGGATCCCAGAGGTGCTCTTCTTGTAGAGCTCGTCGTCTATGATGACGAAGGACTTGGCGCGTCGCGCGATGCGGCGTGCCTCGGTCTTATCCGGCGGGAGGGTGTCCCGCAAGATGTAGTCGAGAAAAGGTGTCGTCCAGTCGGGGGTGACCACAAGGACCTCCGTAGGAGGTCGCTGAGTGGCGTCCTTCTCCGGGACTTGTTGTTCTTCGGTCTCGGGTGTTTTCTCCGCCTTGATGGAGGGAGTATGCAACTCCTGGAGGAAAACTCCCGTCGGGACGACGTCCCGACTGGATCCCAGTTTGGCGAGTGCGTCGGCATCCTCGTTGTCTCGGCGCAGAACATGGGAAATCTCCAGACCGTCAAACTTGGCTTCAAGCTTGCGAACTTCTTGGCAGTAGGCTTCCATGGAAGGGTCTCGGCACGACCAGTCCTTCATGACCTGCCGGACTACTAACTCCGAGTCGCCGCGCGCGAGGAGGCGGCGAATTCCGAGTGAAGCCGCAAGACGAAGACCGTGGAGCAGAGCCTCATACTCGGCGACGTTATTGGATGCCGGGAAGTGGATCCGCAGTACGTACTTGAAGCGCTCACCCTTAGGAGAGATGAGCACAACGCCAGCCCCCGCGCCCTGAAGCATCAGAGAACCGTCAAAGTAGAGTACCCAGTGCTCGAGGTCGACCACAGAGGGCGGGGACTGAATTTCTGTCCACTCGGCCAGGAAGTCGGCGAGAGCCTGGGACTTGATAGCCGTGCGGGGAGCGTAGACGATGCTGAACGCCATAAGCTCCATGGCCCACTTTGCGATTCGACCTGTGGCGTCGCGGTTGTTGATGACGTCGGAGATCGGGAAGGAGCTGACCACCGTGATGGGGTGGCCCTGGAAGTAGTGGACGAGCTTCCGTGATGTTATGAAGACCGCATAGGCTATCTTCTGGATCTGCGGGTACCGCGCCTTGGACTCGGAGAGTACTTCACTGATGAAGTAAACCGGGCGCTGTACCTTCTGAATGTGACCGGGCTCGGGACGTTCCACGACCAAGACCGTGCTGACTACCTGAGTAGTCGCTGCGACGTAAAGAAGCAGCGGTTCATTGGGCATGGGAGACGCCAGCACCGGCGGGGTAGCCAAGAACTTCTTCAGGCCGTCCAAGGCGTCCTGGGCCTCGGGAGTCCAGGTGAAGGTATCCGATTTCTTCATGAGTTTGTATAGGGGCATGGCCCTCTCGCCGAGTCGGGAGATAAATCGACTGAGAGCTGCCATGCACCCGGTAAGCCTTTGGACGTCTTTGAGGTTCTTTGGTGGGGCCATCTTGAGGATGGCATCGATTTTCTCCGGGTTGACCTCGATCCCTCGCTCGGAAACAAGGAAGCCGAGTAGCTTGCCCGAAGGGACCCCGAAAACACACTTCTCGGGGTTAAGCTTCATGCTGAATCTTCGAAGGTTGGCGAAGGTCTCTCCCAAGTCACTCAGGAGGTCTTCTTTCTTTTGGGACTTGATCACCACATCGTCGACATAGGCTTGCACGTTCCGGCCGATCTGGGACTGAAGGCAGCGCTGTATGCACCGTTGGTACGTAGCGCCGGCATTCTTGAGTCCGAAAGGCATGGAAACGTAGCAGAAAGCGCCGAACGGAGTGATGAAAGATGTCTTGATCTCGTCGTCCTCCTTCATCTTGATCTGGTGATAGCCCGAGTAGGCATCGAGAAAGCATAGAATTTCGCACCCGGCCGTGGAATCAACCACTTGGTCGATGCGAGGAAGAGTGAAGGGATCTTTGGGACACGCCTTGTTAAGGCTAGTATAATCAACACACATCCTCCACTTTCCATTCTTTTTGCGAACAAGAACTGGGTTCGCTAACCAGTCGGGATGATACACTTCTTTAATAAAACCAGCTGCTAAGAGCTTGGCTATTTCTTCTCCTATGGCCTGACGTCTATCTTCAGCGAATCGGCGTAAGCGCTGTTTGACCGGCTTGGCGTCCGGCCGAACGTTGAGAGAGTGCTCGGCAGCCTCCCTTGGAACCCCGGGCATGTCGGAGGGTGTCCAAGCAAAGATGTCCCGGTTGTCCTGAAGGAAGCTGACGAGCGCGCTTTCCTATTTGTCGCTGAGCGCAGTCCCGATCTGCGTCGTCTTGGAGGAGTCTTCGGGGTCGAGTCGGATCGACTTGGTGTCCCGCGCCGACTGAAAAGATGCCGACGTCGAAGCTTTCTTGGATGGCGGTGCTTCCTCGACCACGGCTGACTTGAGGTTGGAGAGTATGGCCTCGGAGATCTGGGTCGCGGCGAGGTTGCAGTTCTCGAGATCACACGTGTAAGCATGCTGGAAGCTGCTCTGCACTGTGATAACCCCATGGGGGCCCGGCATCTTGAGCTTCAGGTAGACGTAGCTGGGGACAGCCATGAACTTGGCGTAGCAGGGACGACCTAGGATGGCATGATATGATCCCGAGAAGTCGACGACCTCAAAGGTGAGGGTCTCGGTCCGGAAGTTGTCGGGAGTGCCAAATGTAACGGGCAGGCTGACCTGCCCGAGTGGACTCGCCATCTTGCCGGGTACTACCCCATGGAAGGGAGCACCAGTCGGCCTGATCTCGGATCGAGGGATCTTCATATCGTCGAGAGTCTTGACGTAGAGGATGTTGAGACCACTTCCGCCGTCCATGAGGACCTTGGTGAGGCGGACGCCGGAGACAATCGGGTCCACCACCAGGGGGAAGCGTCCCGGCTGGGGTATGTAGTCGGGGTGATCCGTGCGTCCGAATGAGATTACGGACTCGGACCATCGCAGGTACTTGGGCACGGCCGGTTCCGCTGCGTTGACCTCTCGTTCAATGATTTTCTGGCGACGTTTGGTCTCATAGCCGTTGGGACCGCCGAAGATCATCAAGCAAGCGGTCTCTTTCGGGAACTCGTCTCCCTCGTCCTGAGGGGGTTCCTTCTTGCCTTTGTTAGAGGCGTAGGGCTTGTTCAGGTTCTTCAAGAGGTTGCAGTCGCGTGTCAGATGATTGGACTTGGGTCCATGGAAGTGACACGGCTGACTCATCATCTCCTCGAAGGTTGTGTTGGTGCGCGGTGGGCGGCGCGTCGGAGCGCGCTCGGCAGCAGCGACGAGGTCACCGCCCTTGCGCTTGCGGTGCTTTTTTCTAGATGACTCGGGCTGGTCATCCCGACTGGAGGACTCGGGCACCTTGCCCTTGCCTCTGCCCTTGTCATCCCGAGTAACACTGCGGACGGCCTCTTCGCCGGTAGCGAAGCTGTTGGCTATGTCGAAAAGCTCACGAGTAGTCTGTGGATTCTTCCGCGCAATCTTGTGGATCAGATCGGTGCTCCGGACTCCTTTGGAGAAAGCGGTAATGACGTCGCCTTCCCGGATCTCGGGCAGGGAATTCTTCTTCTTAGAAAAGCGTTGGATGTACTCACGGAGAGTCTCATCCGCCCCTTGTGTACAGCTGTGGAGATCCCACGCGTTCCCGGGCCGATTGTAGGTGCCCTGGAAGTTGTTCACGAAGAGGGTCTCGAGGTCTTTCCACGTATGGATGCATCCCGGAGGTAGGCTGGTCAACCAAGCTCGCGCTGAGTCGGCCAGGAAGAGCGGCAGGTAGTGGATCGCGACGTAGTCGTTCCCACCGTTGGTTCTGCACGCTGTGTGGTAGTCGGACAACCAGATGTCCGGTCGCGTCTCGCCCGTGTACTTGTCGATGCCGGTGACCCGGAATCGTGGCGGGAAGACGACGCTGCGGATACGTGGGCCGAATGCTTTCGGGCCCGAGTACCCCAAGCCGGAGGAAGTCGGAGGGGAGCGTTCCCGGCTGGTGGCGCCACTATCATTGCGGTGGTTGCCACGATTTTCTTCCCTGGAACCGTGATGAGCGCTTCTCTCTGCGTCCGCGGGGTTCCTAGGTCCGAGCCGATTGTGGACCGGTGTAGCTCGTCGGGCGTTCTTTTCGGCATCTCGCCGAGCACGGGTCCTGGCGTCTATGGTGCCACGAGCATCTCGATCGGCGCCGAGTCGCCCATGGACGTTGCCTGCCGGCTGACGTCGGTCGGGACTTGCTCGTCGCCCATCCGCACGCGATGGACTCTTCTGAGGCGTAGAGCGCCGGCTCCTGACACCTGCGGAGGAGCTGGGGCGATCTTCGGAGGCTTCTGCGTGCTGGAGGGCGGTTTGCTCTAGCAGGATGCGGAGCCGTCGAAGTTCTTCGTATCCCGGGTTGCCCTCGGGGATCTCGATGGCGTGTGCCGCCATGGTGGCTGCAACGATGTTGTGACTCGGGAGGGGAAAAATCGTAACCCCATCCTTCTCACGCATGCGGAGCTCGTTGTGGACTTGGCGTCCTCGAATCCTCATGTCGTCGTTGCGTTGTTGGTCGTCTCGCTGGCGAGCGAGCCGAGTCTGCTGCTCGATCAACTCTTCCTCCTTAGCAAGGAGTCGGAGTCGGGTGGCCTCGAGCTCGTCCGGCGTTTGTTGCTCAATGGGGACTTCTTGGCCGTCGTTGCCGTCTAGCGAGCCGGCATTGGCCATGAAGACTTCCCGGGACGGATGGTGGCTGCCAGAGCTTTCATCCTCGTCCGAGTAATACTCGAGGACAGGGAGGAGAGAGTCGATGGCGCCGACCAGTCGGGATCCGAGTGCGAACTCGTGTGCAATAAACGGATCCGATTTCGGCGAAGCCTCTTCCCTGGGGAGAGGGGCCGAGCGTGTGGGCTTCGTGGGAGTCCCATGCTGAAGAGCGGGTGAAGCCTCTGCCGATCGGGACGTCGCCGAGTAGCAGAGGTGAAGCTGGCCGATCTTGTCGGCGATGAAGTCCAACCTCCCAAATCGGAAGAGTTGGCCAGGGTCCGGGGCAGCGCTGATGAAGGCGAACTTCAGGCTGCTTCCCGAGACAAAAGCGTTGTTGTTGTTGGCGAAAGCCATCCCGACTCGTGCAGATGGATCTATGCGCACGGCCCCCTACCTGGCGCGCCAACTGTCGGAGTATTATTCCGGCAATACTAATTATGGGGCGGCGTGAGCACAGCAAATCAGGATGGCTGCACACGGGAGACAATATTTAGACAGGTTCGGGCCCTCCCGGAGAGGTAATACCCTACGTCCTGTGTTTGGTGGCTGGTATTGCTGTATCCCGAGTGCCGCAGGCCCTAGAGAATCGATCTCAAAGGGGCCTGAGCTATGAAACAGTGGAGATGATGCTGGATGTCAAGCGATGCCGATCGGAGGTCCCCTACCGAGCCTTATATAGCCGGCCGGGGTAGGGTTACAGAGTCCGGATCGGGTTAACAGATATGTTTCCTATTTGGTTACAACCGATTCCGGGTAAGCCGGACAGGTACTAGTCCCTGTCTTGTACTCCACGTCGGTGAGGTGCCCCCGTGTGGTAGTCGGACTCCGAGTAGTCGGCCCGGCCCATCCCGTGGCCGGGAGGCCGGATTCGTCCTCCTTGGTGATACCCGGGTGGCATATCACCATCAGAGCTGTCACTGGAGCTTCTTCGGAGCGGCGATGTAGAGCCGCTAGCGACGTGGGCGCAGCGATGACGAGCTGACCGGAGTGGCTAGGGTTGTGACGCGAAAGCGGTGACAGCGACAAAGCCAAGGGAGGCGAACTCACGGGAGTGGTGGGGTTTAGGTTGGGGGTTTCGTGTTGGGGGCACAGGTGCGAAAAAGAAACCGTTCTCTCCGAGCATAGAGGGATGACCTAGGACAGTGGCAAAACTAATGGTTAGGGCAAGACGGGGTGGTAAGGTGACACGGTAGCGTTGTTCGCCGCGGGCGAGGGAGACGGTTGATGCGAAGGGTCGACGGGAGGATCGACGAGCAGACAAGGCGGTGATGATGATGGCTAGAGATAGGGGAGGGTGACTGCGCTCGGTAAGAGTAAATAGACGGTGGTAACGGGTGATAAAGATGAGAGAGGTTAGGGTTAAGAGATCGAAAGAAAAGAAGGAAGGAGATAATTATAGGTTATTGGACGGAAATTAAATGAATGTAAAAGTTGACCGGAATTTATCAAAATTTCGGGCAGTACTAGACGGGACACTCCTATAATAGTACCCACGCGCGGCCACCTCGATCGCATCGACGGCTACCGCCTACCGATCATGAGCCGGATACACCCCAACGCGGAGGCTAATTCCAGGCTTCGCCGACGAGACGGCGCGGCCGCCACCGCGGCGTGGGGATCGGCGTCGGCGTGCTACACGGTGTGGAAGAGGTCCAGCATGGGGTTCCAGGGCACGGACGGCTTCTCCGTCTATGACGCGGCGGGCGAGCTGGCGTTCCGCGTCGACAACTACTCGCGGCGGCGGAAGCTCTTCGCGGGCGAGCTGGTGCTCATGGACGGCCGCGGCGCCCCGCTCCTGTCCCTCAGGCCGCAGGTGAGGTGACAGACCCATTGATCGCAAATCGTATCCGAATTCTGTTACATGTTGTTTTGATACAGTTGTAGCGTACACTTCCATCGGTGATCATGGATCACAGGGATATGAATATATGTTAATTACAGTGACCATCAACCCAAGAATTGATCCAACAAACGATCGAGAGCGTGTATCGTAAAACTGATCTCATCTTTTCGAGTATGGATAAGAGGGGTTTTAGGTCGGGATTTGGTTAAATTGACCCAACCTTTAATGCGCACAAGGTGTCTGTGGTATTGCCTCCACGAGGCTGTACATCAAAATTAGTTCTTTCTAGGCGTCGTTTCAAAATTAATTTCGACTCCGTTATCAGAAAATTAAACACATCTCGAAATGAGGTAAGCAAAGCCAAAGAGAAAGAAAAAAACTTCTTTTTCTATGTGATCCTCGTTATTTTCTTGATACTTTGTAATCTTACTGCATAGGTTTCACTGTAATGCGACAACGCAATTAAAATGTGAAAAAGGTAGGACAAAAGCGTTCGTCTGTACCCCATATTTTGGTCCCATTTCTAACCAAGCAAAATCAGTACAACTGGTGGGAGTGAGAACTAAATATTTTTTTGTTTGTTTGTGTTGCAACAGATCATCAGCATGCACGACCAGTGGAACTGTTACAGAGCACCAGAAGAAGGCCATGGCAAGAGGGCAAGATCGCAGCAACTCTTCTCGGTGAGAAAATGCTCGGTCCTGCAGAGCAGCCGTGAAGCAGAAGTGTACATGTCTTCAGGATGTGCCACCACCACCAACGCATCAGCATCAGATCATCATACCGGCCAGGCTCCCAGCTTCTGGATCGAGGGCTGCTTCAGGAGAAGAAGCTGCAAGATCCGCAGAGGCAGCGACGGCGAGGAGGTGGCCAGGATCGCAAGGAAGAAGGCCGGAGCAGCAGCGGTGTCCAAGGCGCCATTGACGCTCGGTGAGGACGTGTTCAGCCTCGTGGTGCAACCCAACGTCGATTGCGCCATGATCATGGCTTTCGTTGTTGTTCTGGACCGGATCTGCTGGAGGCCGTACACCCCATTGATGTGTTCTTCGTAGTCCGTGGTGAATTGACACATAGGAAAAAGAATAGATGCTTCAGTTCTTCAAGTGACAGTGGCTGAAGTAAGGAAGAGCCAGTGGAGACTTTTAATTTGCTAAATTGCAGTTGTCACTTGTCAGTGGCTGAAACTAACGTGTAGTAACTTGCCAGACTTTTTTTTTCCGGGTTGAACCAAAGTTTAACATTGCAGTGCATAATGAAACCCCATAATGTGAATTTCAGACTTGAAATGCCTCTTCCTTTCCTTTCCATTTAATCTAGTACTGTTATTTTTCTTTCATGACAGTGTCATACTAATGGTCCATCTAGCTAGAACAACCATCAGAAAAGGTGTCAAGGACAATGCAAAAGACAAAAATGACCTAGGTTTGTCGAATCCTAGAAGAGAAATCTGCAGGAGAACAGGTTTAAGATCTGACCTGTCACTTTTCAGCTATCTTTGGCATACAAAGCAAGTCGAGTATTCACACTGAAGACGAAGAAAAGCCGGTGCTCTGTTTATGCACCCCACATGCTAATTGCATCTACTAACATCTGCGGTCCCCGTCAGAATAATTCAGAAGATATTGGGAATATATAAAAAGAAATGATTCGGTGCACCACGAAAATTTGTCCACAACAAATATCAGAAGGATCAGGAACATGCACAAAGTTGAGGGAATATTGCCGTAAGGTTTAGTGTTCTTGTATTCACTAGTCTTTTCATATTTAAGCTAACTAGCACGATGTTCTGTACAATAATTTTTAATTATTTTTTATATTTATAGACTTGTATGTGATATTAGATCATTATATAGAGTTAAAGTTCATATAACACTTAAAGCTTAGTTAGCATTTTTATGAGATGTAAAATTATGAATACCTAACAGTTGTGGCATGTTAATAATTAAGATACACCAGATCAATGCCGGATAATGTTTGGGTGCAGCTATGACAATCTGTCGACTTTGGTCTATTAATAATAAGGGTTCACTAGATCAATGGGTGAATGACATTTAAGTGTAGTTATGATTATGAAGATCTATTGGTTGTGATCCGTTAGATATAGTTATGATGATGTATCGGCTGTGATCTGTTTAGATACAGCTATGAAGATCTATCGGCTGTGATCTGTTTACATACAACTATGAAGATCTATTGGCTATGATCGGTTTGCGTACAGTTATGATAATTCATCGGTTGTGATATGTCGATTGTGGTCCACTAATAAGAAGAGGGTTCGGTTTTGGTCCACAAATAATAAGAAGGTTTACCAGATTAATAGTCGGATGTTTTGCTTTTAAGGAAATTTCTAGTTTGTCTATCTTTTTTCTGTTTATGTACTTTTAATATATAATAGTTTCTCAAATATTGGCTAGATGCACAAAGCCACATGGTAATAAAAAACCATGCCGTAATAGAACCCGTAAACAACTATTAACCTAGTGAGAGGCATGTTGTCTCTACAGTAAGAGATAGCCTGCCTTAGAAAGAAGAAGAGCCGGAGGGCTGCAGATGGCACCAGGATGACCTACTGCTTACAGTAGGCCTGTTCATGGCTAGCCTGGCTCGGCTGGCCTGCCCCGCCCCCTCATGATTTTTCCATGCTTGGTTTAGAGGGATCACTCGAGACCTGGCTTTCTAGGCCTAGCTCGGTTGGACCTGTGGTCTGAACATGTCTACTCGTGAGTCGGAGGGAACGGGAGCTTCCAAACTAAGCCGTGAGCCAACCCCGCTAGCCGAAGAAATGCACCGGCGTGTGGCATGGTGACTGCCAACCTGAAATGTTATATTCATTCGCAAACACAGATGATAACCAATTATCGGCCACCCACTACATGACAAATAGACGATGTCCATCACTTCTCGAAAAGTTTGTACAAAATTTAAAGGGTCAGTATCTCGTGATTTCCGATTTGTGATCCGTTTGAGCCATAATACCACTATAATGAGATGTTGAAAAATAGACCCATGAACCATCATCAAGTTCATTTTTTAAAAGTAAAAATTGAAAATATGTAGGAAAAATAAATAGATATCAAGTTCAAGCTATGAGGACTTAAACCCCGGTATTGGGTTTGCGAAAATCATACCTCGCGAATGACCGCGCCCACGGTCAATTCCGACCGCATGGGACACGGTTTCTTGCCCAAGCGCTCTCACCTACCAGGTGCATGCAGGTAGTAGGTGCATGCAGGTAGCAAGTGCATGCAAGCGCTCTCACCTACCGCATGGGCCCTACCAGGTGCATGCAGTCATATTTTCCTTTTTGTCTTTTTTTTGTTTATTTGTTTGACCTGGTACATGAAGTTGGATCTTTAAACTAGCATGCATGTCTCTAGAGTGTTATTAGTAGGGTACGTGACTTCAAGATGATTCTAGTTTTACTATATCGATGTCTATATTTTCTTTCTATTTTGTTGATAAAAAAAAACAGGATCAAGTTGAAATATTAAATTTTTTAGTGGAAAGCTCATGAGTGACCGAGTAGGAAGCTAAGAGCAAATGATTTGAAGCATAGAGTCTAAGTGAAAAGCTCGTAGTTTTTAGAAGAAAGCTTGTATTTTTTTTAGAAAGCTTGTATTTTTTTTTAGTAGAAAGCTCGTAGTTTATGAGTAGGAAGCTCATAGTTTGAGAGTGGAAAGTCAAGAAAATTTAAGCTTTTTTGAGTAGAAAGTCCATATTGCCTTAGTAGAAAGTTGTGGTTTTGAGTAGAGAAATCGTATTATTTCAGTAGAAACTTTTTTAGTCATGGTTTCTAAATACATATTTTATTATTTCTGAGTATAAAAATTACATCATCTAAATACATTTTTTGGTTGAAAAGGAATACCATATTCTCTATCTTTTTAGCTACTAGTGAATAACGGTAAATTATTTCATGAAGTAATAAGAGAAAAAGGGAGCTCATTAAGTATTTATTCAATTGTATGAACTTTGAAACCTATTACTTTCTTTATCGAATAATAGGTAGAAGCTCAAAAGTCATAGACATAGCTTTTTAAAATAATCTTACCTAAAAAAAAATGATCACAAGACCGTTCATATATGGCACGTGGGTTGTCGGAAATTGATCGCGTGCTTTGGTCCGCGCGGTCGGCCGCGTATTACCCCCCTCCCCCCCCTTGGGTTTGTACGTCAACTCCCGCCCATTAGCTCGGTTCCTATCAGGTCTATTTTTGACAGCGGATTGCGAGAGTCGCAGACGGTATCTCTGGGAGCTGGGCTTCAAACGGTGTGGTACGTGGACGCAGCGGCGCTATATAGATCGCTCAATAAATTCTGAGACGCACTCGTTGTCCAGCATGCATGCAACCCAGGTCTTCTCCACTCCATTCCGTTCCATCCATCATCAGCGTCCACAACCGATCATGCGCCCGCTCCCTCACGACACCAATTGCAATCACTTCTCACCACAAATCAAGAACCCAAACATCACATCCTTTAACTAATTCCCATTAATTCCATGGTTTCCATCTGCAGCGACCAGAAGCACATGTGTCTACTGATCTCTGGCGGACCAGCTACCATGAGCAGGATCCACCCTTCGGGTCGCTGCGGCGGCGATGGCGCCCGCCGCGCGGCGGTGTCGGCTGATCGGCCGGCGCCGGCGGTGTACACGGTGTGGAAGAGGTCCAGCATGGGGTTCCAGGGAACCGACGGCTTCTCCGTCTACGACGCGGCCGGGAGCCTGGCGTTCCGCGTCGACAACTACGCCCGCCGCCGGAAGGCCTTCGCCGGCGAGCTGCTGCTCATGGACGGCCATGGCACCCCTCTCCTCTCCCTCAGGCCGCAGGTACGTGACAGCTTCTTGCCAGTTTCCTTTCCTCATACTCTCTCTTGTTCGAGTATTTGTAGTTCTGGACATCGAGACGGTCTCCGATACATATATACCCGTATAATTCACGGCTAACTTTACTTTCGCCGTTCATTTCTGACTAATTAAGCTCCAGAATCACCAAAAAATACTGAAAAATAATCAGGGTACGTAAAAATGGTTTGTTTCAGATTCTTAGCCTGCATGACCGGTGGAACTGCTACAGAGTTGCACCGGGAGAAGGCGGCGGCGACTCCAACGACAAGAGGTCCTCCACGCCGGAGCAGCTCTTCTCGATGAGGAAGTGCTCGGCTCTGCAGAGGGGCGACGAGGCCGAGGTCTACATGTCACCGTCGTTGACGGCAAGCGCCGCCGCCGCAGCGCCATCGAGTAGAGGGCGTGGCTGCCGGGCTCAGCAGCCTCCGTCTCCCAGTTTCCGGATCGAGGGCTGCTTCTCCAGGAGGAGCTGCAAGATCTCCGGGAGCCACGGTGCGGAGTCGGCGCGGATATCGAGGAAGAAAGCCGGCAGGACGGCGCCGGCGGCGTCTAGGCAGGTTGCTCTTGGCGACGACGTGTTCAGCCTCGTCGTCCGGCCGGGCATGGACGCCGCGACGGCCATGGCTATGGTCGTCGTCATGGATCGGATCTGCCGGAGGCCGTACACGCCATTGGCGTGTTCTTCGCACTAGTGCGAACTGGTAAACTGGTACTTCATAGTGAGACGTCAGAGGAAGACTCTGTAAACTGTGCTAGCAGAGATAGAAGAAGAAGACAGTAGTCTTGAATTTTTCGTATGTTTGCAAGTTCTTTTAATTTCTCAAAAGGGATGGTAAATTTGAGATCAAATAAAGCCACACGTATCATCTAAATCTTTTTTTATCACTTGTTTAAAAGAATTTTATCTCTAACAGCCAGTCTAATTTATTTTCATGTGTAAAACCGTTTGGCCACGCCATTGGTTGTGGCGTTGCCGCGGGTTTAATCCTTAATTTGGCAAACTAAAATATGACAAGTATGTCTTGGCACGCAAGACTAGATCATGTTGCGAACAGTAGCGCGGCAGTGTTGTTTGGCCATGCCATGCCACAAGTGGCTACAAGGACCAGATCTTGAAATAAGCTACGCTTTTATAAAAAGGATTAAATAAATTTTTTCCATATATGACCGGTTCATGATGCCAATTTTTTCCTGAATGCACGGGATGCGAATTTCAGTTGAGAAATTCAATGGGATTAGTGGAACCTGAAGCACTAAAACTTAAGACAAAGAGTTGCTTTTTTGCCATGCATCTCCTGTTGATGAAGGATACCTACATGTTCCAACGAACATTTTCGACGACCCGGCAAACAATAGCCTTGCACCTGCACCCAAGTGACAACGTAGTTGTTGGCATGCCATGATGCCAAGCACTCCAGGACACACGACTACGACGGACACAAGATTACTTGGTGTCGATTACCTAGTACAGAAGCA
>JAGXJF010003772.1:0-59038 GCA_019208055.1 Stipa capillata
GACGGGCGCGGGGAGCCGGCGCGGAGGGGCCCCGGCGACGGCAGCGAAGGCGGCGGCCATGGGGAGGCCGGGCCCCTTCACCGACGGCTGGTGGCGGCGCGAGGGCCGCCTTCTTGCTCCTCGGAGGAGGAGCTTCCCGGGGGCCCGTAAGGGGGGGGTGGCCGGTGGGGCTCGGGGCCGGTGAAACGGCGGAGGAGTCCACGGCTCCGGCGGGCGCGGGTGGGCCCGGCGAGGAGCCAGGCGCGAGGCAGCGCCGGCGCCAAGGCGCCATGGCGCTGATGGTGGCGACGATGCCCGAGCGGACGACGGGGTCCAGTGCCGCGGCGGCGCATGCCGCGAATGGGGCGGCGGAATCCATGGCTCCGGCGAGCGACGAAGCCATGGCGACGATGACGACCGTCCGCACGGAGGAAGCGAAGGATCCTATCCAGCATTGAGAAGAAACCACAAGGCATAGTAATCCTCACCTTCTTCTCCTTTTTGCCCGTTTCTTCGCTTGTTGTTTCCTGTAGAACAAGAACAGTGGTGCTCTTGGCCGAAGAGTTCTTCTCTGTTCGTGGTGGCCTATTACTCCTTAGAGAGCAAAGTGTCTGATAACGTGTTTGAACTTAGAATTCTCAGAGAAAATGAATGGATCAAGTGTGTTCTTCTTTATTCATAAATGAAGTGCTTATATAGATTACAGGGGATACAACCATCGGCAATTGCCAGATTAGCAACTGCACGTCGGTTCCCTAAGCAGGGATTCATTGATTCCTAACCGAAAGTTGTGCGGCGCGGGAGGCCGCGGAGAAGAGAGTAGGAGAGAAACCATTGGATGGTGCTCGTTGATTAGCCTCTAGGGACAAGCTATGTGGGCTGGGCTGGCTTGCGCGGGGTCTTGGTTTATAGCAGGTGCACGTATATGGAAGTCCAAGGTGCGTGGGTACGTCTGGAAAATTGTTGATGACGGAGAGAGTATTACTCCAAGAAAAAAAGTACTCATGTTCATACTATACTTCTAGTACACCTGAGCAGTTTTTACTCTGTAGAAATACTCCCTATAAGTGCTAAAAGTTCTATTAAAAAAACACATTATTGACACAATGTTTATCTACTATCTCACAAAATTTGAAATTCAAATTCAACACTTAGCTGAAGAAACAAAAAAAATTCAGCTGTAAATAGTAGGTAATTCGTATTGGGTTGTGAATTTAACCCATTATCAATACTATCTAGATTTGTCTTTTCTATTTCTTGAGCGATGGTTTGAATTTAGATTTTAAGTTTATAATATGATAAACATAAGTTGTCACACTTGTTTTCGAAAAATTTCATAATTTTTAAGATGAGGTGAGAGCATTAATACCCCGTGTCTAGGTGCACTAGATACGTTCTTGTTGGTGGCGAGCTTACATAGCATATGTGTACATGCAATCTTGCTACGGTTTCCTGCCACGTGTTATTTTTGCTCACGTTGGCATTTAGCTACGGAATAAATTTGCTGACATCACGGAGTGTCTTTTATTTCCAAAATTTTTGGTTTTCCATCTTTTATCTTTTTTCCAAAATCCTAATTTTCTTTGCTTTCTTATTCATGTAGTTATTTTTTCATTTCCATCTTTTTCACTCTTGTTGTTCCACCAGTAATTAATGTTTCAACATATATACATATTTATTTTATAATATATTTTATCTTTTATTTTTGTTCCCGGTAGTTATCTTTTTGTTCCGTGGTGCCATTTTTTTGTTCCATTGATAAATATGATGTCCGAACATTTCTTTTCACTAGTGAAACAATTTTTTAGAATTAGTAGAACAACTATGTAGGTGGGAACATTTTTTATAATTTATGAAACATTTTCGTACAAACAATAGCACAAAATTTATATCGTATGAACATTTTCTATGTGGCACGGTCTTAACTTTTAGTGGGCGGGCCCAAGAGAGCCACCCGAGCTTACAGCATGCTCGGGCGCTATTTATTGCCTCCATCTTGCTAGGTTATGTATTTTTGCTATGTTCTGTTGGAGTTGCTTAACGCAACTCCGCTCTCTTGGTCACCTCGCATTCTTGAACTTACTTAGAGGTGCATCACGCATTTCTCTCTTAAGAGAGAACGCACACATATTGTTCATTTCTCTGGAACACACGCATAAGGAAGACAAGCTTTCTTCCGGTGTGTTAATTAACTAAATGACACCTTTTGTTTTCTTCCTATTGCCGCCCTTTTAACGGATAATAGGGAAAAATACACCCACGTAGCTACCATCTAAAAGACTTCCTTCCTATGACGCCCTAACACTCACAGTTAAGATTTGCACATTTCCTCTTCTCAGTACTAATCACTACTCCTCATGCACTAAGCAAGAACGACTGCTTGGCGTGCGCATGCACCCACACACTTGGTCACCGCCGAACCATGCATGCAACTCGCTTGACTTCCTACTACAAACGAGCTAACCCAACAAATTAAACTCTTTGGCTTGACAAGGTTAATCCGAACATGCATGCTCGCGCCTCTTAATCATGAGGACTTCATCAAGCTCCTGATCACTACTTAGGCCATTTGGACGGCGTGGCGAAAAGCAATTCACGAATATATGTGTTTCAGTGTCCCTTGTCAACTTTTGGTTTTGTTAAGTTCCTGGGAGATCTCAGCATTGCGATATGAAGACCAGCGAAGCCACCAGCTCTCCCGCTCGCCTAGACCCGTGAAGAGGTGGATTGCACCTCATGGTTTTGCTAATTGTAATGTTGACGGGGCCTTGTGGAGGATGGGTGATCAGGGTGCGGCTGCTGCTAACAACGAAGGAACGTTAAGCAACGGCGCCGAAAGGCTTTTGATCAAATTCGTTTCGGCCACGAAGGTCGGGAAGCTAACATCGCAGTCCATTGTATTTTTTTTCGAACACGCAAAAGCTTTGCGTGCCGACTTATATTAGATAGGGAGAAGCCAAGAGTGGCATTACAAGGAGCACTAGGCTCCGCTTAAGATAGAGATTTGGGCAGACCCATTCTTAAGTAGCTGTATAACAATGCCCACTATCCTAATGCTGAAATCTCCAGAACTCACACAACCCCTTCGTACCGGCCCTGCACCACATCGTGCACTCACCCTCAATTCTGCGTACGATCGCCTGCAGAGGATTGTTCCGCGCGTTGAAGACTCGATCGTTCCGCTCTAGCCAGAGTACCTAGACGACAAGCTCTTGTGCGAAGTGGTCCACTAGTCGTCGAGAAACACGGTCGCGGTTGGCGCGAGGCCAACACATCCACAGTGTGTGAGCACTTGCGCCCAAACTTGCCGGATAAGGACGCAGTTCACCGCTAGATGCATCGAGGTCTCCTGTTCTTGGGCGCAGAAAGGGCATGTCCCGTGATTTTGGAGTCGTCGACGTTCAAGCCGGTCCGCTGTCCAAAGACGTCCGTGCAGTGCGAGCCAAACGTGCATCTTTAGGCTGAGGAGTCAGTATGGCTTCTCTGGGTATTGCCGTTGTATCTTTGGTTATTATGAATAAATAAAGCTCGCATATTTCCCTCAGAAATAGAAGAAAAATAATTTAATTTTTGAGACAGAGTAGATAGTACACCCACGTGCATATGCATGTCCACAACACATGCTAGTATTGTACTCTGTTACCTCTTCTTATGCACAGTAACTCCTGCATTTGATCAGAGTTAGCAAGATATGGCATGAACATGCACCGTATCAAGATTGAGGTAGACAAACCACGCAAAGAGTACCCAAAAAATGACGACTTCCTTTTCCGAACAGCTCGCACCTTCGTATTAGTGTCTGTTAGAGTTGGCGATCCTCTTTGCAATTCCGCACACAACTACAACTAAGATATCTGAGTACCTACCGTTGACAATACAATTTCCTTCTATTGGTCAGGATTTGTATCAAACCTCCCATTGGTCATGCCACCTTTAAGCCATCAACCTGTTGATAAGTTTAATGACGCCTATTCGTTAAATTTCCATTATATATTTTAATTTTTTCATATTATTAAATAATTTGCCAGATTGCTTATTCATCCCTATATTTTATATATGTAGGGAAAATGTCACAAAAATCAGAAAATCGAGCGTATTCGGGAACCTTCCAAATGGGAGACACTTAATGTGAAAGGAGGCAACCAGCGGAGCCCGAACTTGGCGGGGTGCTAAGGGGGATGGCCAGGGTTGTCACCCAAATCTGCCGCTTGGGCCCACCAGGGCTTGGCTGCCGCTACCCTTTCATTTGTAGGTCCGTTTTGGCTTCTTGATACCTCTTGCAGAGTTTTGCCTACATATATAGAAGCCTTGGCATCAAAACATAAGGAAGGAAGGGGGGGAGAGAGAGAGGATGACATGGAGAAGCTTATAGGACAACACACCGAGATGTTGCCAGCAACCATAATTTCCATCTCCACCATCACAACCTTCATCTCCACCCATAGATCACCACCATCAGCAAACTCGTATAGATTAGTTTCATCTTTTACTTCATCCACTTCATCAGGACCTTCGGAATTGGTTTATTTTGTCGATACTTTTAAAATGAAATCTATCTATCCTTTGTTTTTTGATGAATTGCTTAATGTGTGAGTAGTCTATCGAGGCTACGCGATGTGTAGTAGTAACTATGTTGTGTTCTCTTAATTAATGTGATGACCATCCATCTTTGGTGTCATCAATTTGCTATGATTACCATCCATCTTCGGCGTAACTAATTACTTTCTTGGGATTAATCGTATGAATGCTTTGTTTTTAATATATTGATTGATTGTTTGTGGCGAATTAGCCATGCATGACACTTAATGATGCATTAGTTGGTAAGTACAGGGGATGGGATAGAGCAGTCACCGTGTGGCCCTCTCTTGTATTTCACTAATGAATTTACTAGTATTGTTCTGACTCATGCCTTAATATACACTTCACATTGGTGGTTGGACAAAGGGTAGATTGCATCTATCTATTGCTAGTAATATTAGCCTCTCTTTTAATTCTTGTAAATTCGTAGTTGGTGCTTTATTGTTGCATAATCCCTATTAATTTATTGAGAATTTCTACTAGTGAACCTATGTACCCCATGCCTCAATTTTAGTTATTAGAACACCTCTCTTAGAAAATTTAGGTTTAGTTTATTTTCTGTTTTTTATTTATTCCAAAAATAGTTTTAGTTTCCTAGATCAAATAATTGCATGTTTTAATTGTCTAATGCATCCTAAAGGTCCACGACTATTTGGGAAAGGTAGTCTTGCATCTCAACCGTTGCTTTTTAATATTTTTAGTGTGACTTCAGACTTAGACAAAGTGGATCAATCACCGCCTTCTTGTGGGCTCAACACTCTTTCTCATCGAAAAAACGCTACAATTGGTCCTGTGCACTTCTAGATCATCATCTGTATCCACCTTTGCCCTAAATACCTTTCATGATTACCTGTCATTTGCAAGCAACTCGCTTAACTCCTCCTTGAAGCGATACCACACAACCACAGAGTTCAAGCGACCTCAAGGATATTAGATTCTTTTTCAAGCCGAAAACATACTGAACTCTCGTCAGTGTGCGACATGCACCATTATATATCTCTAGTGTAACCGTTCCCACCTTACTGACCGCTTACTCCTTGCAATTTGCTAAGTGAACAGTTCCATGCACCAGGCATAGAAATCCTTCGTGAAACATCTCCCCTGCGAACATATATGAAAACAACTTCCTGAATCCAATATCAATCCATGAGAAGTACCTAGTTGACTGAAAGCAACTACGTCCGAATCATCTTTCTCCTCTACCATTTAGAGTGCACTCTTCATTTGCTTCAAACATGGCAATCTTTTATCATATGACTTCCATTGTCATATAGATATCATAAATATATCCCCTTGGTTTTTCCCTTTTTTTTCCAATGACTCTTGCTTTTGCCTTTGGCATCTATGACAGCCAATGCTTGATCACCTGACATGAAGATTCCGATGGCTTTTTCAAGCACTTCGTCTCCAAAAGATATGCAACTGCCTCATTGAAATTGAGAGTGCTTTTTCTGACGAGAATATTTATCACAAATTGCTCCCATGGTAGTGGTAAATATGAAGCCAATAAGACGAACTTGTTGTTCTCCTAGATTTTCTCATCCACCGAGGTTAGTTGTATGACAAGTTTGTTGAAGGCGTTGAGATGGCCTGGCCAACGAACCGCATACCTTCCTCCATGCGTAGCCTAAACAACCCTTCAGCAAACCACCAGTTTGTCTGTGATTTTTCCATGTACAATTCATCTAGGTCACTCTATAATTTCTTTGGTGAATTCTCCTTAATCACCAAAGTACTTTTACTCGTCGGAGAGACATAAACAAACTATGCCGACAGCCTTCTACTCCATCACATTCCAATCTCCATCGGACGTCCCAACTGGCTTGTCCCCTTCAAGAGCATTAGCCCTTGTTGGACAAAAGCATCCTTAACCACACATTGCCACATGCTAAAATTCCCACCAACATCAAATTTTTTTACTTGATTCCACATTGTTGACATTGCACATGATTATGTACCACCTGATGGCTTGCTGACCTGCTCACAAATTTGATTAATCTGGCGTTGTCTCTGATACCACTTGTTATAGTCTGAAAACACTTCTTATGCGCGGCAGCCTCCAGATCTAATCAGAGTTTGTGAGATACGGCATGAGCATGCATGGTATCAAGACTGAAGTAGACAGACATTGTAGAGAGTATTCAAACATTGACAATGAAAAATCACGACAACAGAGAAAAGATTTGGTGATGCCAGCCATAAAATTGTTTAAGTACAACCTCAGAAGTGACAAAGGATTGTCTCTCTCCCACAACCATTTAGGACTCTCCGATCCTTGCCCTATACGAGAATCTAGTACTAAAGAAACCAAGCCTCTAATCCTCTTTGCTTGCTTCTTGCTCTTGGATTCCTTGATTGCTTGGGTTGAGTGTTAGGACCAGGGATATAGAATGCAAAATCTCAACTTTAGTTAGTTACTAAGTCAACACCTCAACCCTGCATCAACGATGGGGATGTAAATATTCCATCAACAGTAGAGTGATATAATCTTGAAGGGTCAGAGACATCAACCATGACCTCGATAGCTGGGAAACGAATGTGTCAACTAGAGTGAAGTGATATAGCCTCCTCACTCTTCCTAACTAAGCCAGATCCTCAAACCCAATCTCGCCTCAATAAATGAATGCACAACTGGAGTGCGGTGGTATTGTTTCCAAACTCTTAGTTAGAGTCACTTTGCAATACTGATCACACTTGATGATTTCATAAAGTGAATTCCAAAACCCCTCTACATTTCATACACTTTATAATTATAAATGCAGAGCACATGATGCATGTTATAACAATCAGGTACCATCACAGTAACTCTATGACAAGAACTGCAATAATATACATAGCTCGAAACGAGTAAGTTTAGCAACTTACTCACACAATGGTCACATGACCAAGCAAGGTAGCATAGCAAAAAATGGTAGCAGAACAAAAGCAAGGCACTACCATAACCTTGGTCAAGGTCACTATCTGGGACTCCCAGTGACACTTGTCATTGAAGTTGATCTCCACGTAGAAACCACCTTTCAACATTGCAAAGTGAGTACAAAAGTACTACGCAAGAAGTGAAAATAGTATTAGATGCACCAGATGTCAATACGAGATGTTTGTGGACTAGTTTCCAAAAAGCCAAATTTTATTTTGATTAAGAAAGGTAGATGTAAACCGACTACCAGATCAGTTTTATAAGGAGGTAAGTAAGTGATATCCAAAGTATACTCTATTGCTTTTGTCATAACTATCACTTACACTGTCTCGACCCTTCCTCAAACCACCCATGAGGAAGCTGTCACTAACTTCACTAATCAAAAGTTGGCAGTTTTAGTTCCTATTGAAGTTATCTAATTTGATGCAGTTAATTACCAAGCTCTCCGTGACCACTAACACCGCTATTCAAATAGATTTAACCCTGTAGGGGTGTATAGCTTCACCTACATGTATCGATCGTCTCCTAATATCATGCAATTAGTACACTTCACGATGTGTACTGACGGAGGGTGATCGACCACGATTGTTACAATGTTTTTGACTTGACCTATGAGCCACTCATATGAGCTAATTTGTGTACACCAGTCCGATCATTGACTCCGACACGGTCCTATAAGTTGTGAATCGTAGTACCTCCCCAACCTCCTTGAGACTCTGGATCCACCATGCCCTTATATTGAGACAACCAAACCACTTCATTTTACACTCACACTACAAATGGAAATGGTGAACTAAAGATATCATATGCTAAGTCTAGACAAAGTAGCAAGTCGAGAGGGTTCTCATATGCCCTCATGTCGAAGTACGCTCATCTTGGGTCAATGTACATTAGAAACTGGTCTTGCAGGAAAATGAGACAACCTACCATGTTCCCAACCATGACCTCTCAACATAAAGATTGATGCACGTAGAATCAAGCATATCAGAGTTTGGATGCTTAAGATATTGCATTTCGAAGAATCTCCCGCGAGAGGGAGATGACTAGATTCACTTCTTAGTCCCATTAATGTTACCTATGGTGCAAACATGGAAGAAAAAAGTATGAATAGAGAAGATTCATTTTTCTAAACATTTCGGCATATAATCCATATTTTTCTTATTTAATATGACTTATTTATGATTTTTCAAAGTTAAAACTATACTAAAATATTTTTTGTAATTTCTAGATAAAATATTTTGATTGAAATAAAGGAGAAATAATTTTATGACTCACTGTTATCCAGCCATAGTAAATGACATGTGGGGCACAAAAAGGGTCAAAGTTGACTTCATCATCGCTGACCAGTCAAATTGGCAACTCAGCCTGCATTTGTTGCACATAACTCAATTAGGCATTAAATAGATGTTAACCAACAGGGGGCCCCACCTGTCAGTGTCTAATTCACACACCGTGTGGGTTAAGATTAATTTAAACTTTAATTATCCGATGAGGTCCATCTGTCATATACTCATACTTCATTTAACAGTTTAAATACGTGTTTTAACATTTGGGTCCACACGTCAGTGACTCAGGGGTTAGGTTACTTGCTCAAATAATTTAATGAACGGGTCCACCTATGAGCAAGTCATTAGTTGTTTAAACTGACCGAGTTAATAGTTAGTCATTCCGACTGGTCGGCCCCACGCTTTAGCGATCCAATGTATGCGGGCACATGCATGTGTGCAAGTTCAGTTCTGGAATGACACAGTGTCTTGAGGGTACTAGTGTTGAGCCCTAGGGTCATCGGAGCATCACCGATTGTGACCCGAGGTGAAAGGCGGCGGTGGCGCTAAGTGAAAAAGTAGCAAAGGACGTGCATGAACAATGTAACACATAAATAGATCAGTGGCTCATTGAGAAATCAATAGAGGACTCAGTGATAGTTGTCGTCAACGGTGGTGGTTGACGAAGCTAGTCCTCATGTGGAGGAGAGGAATGCATTAGCAAGACAAGAGAATGTGAAGGAAGCCAGAGGAAAGAGCTGAGGATCATCGAAGAGGTTGAGCGAGCACGGCATATCTCAGCCGGATTTGGGGAAGCCAATCGCGGACCAGGCGATTCACGGCACCTCTAGACAATTCCTTCAGCCAGAAGGTTCCTCATGATGAGGCGAGGCTACTCGGCAAGGTGTTGCATGGTGAAGCAATCAGTGGCCACATTGTCGATGTGGAGATGTTTGCGGTGGCGCTCTTAACGTCACTCACGTTCCGGGTAAAAGAGTAAACGAGAGAGGAAAAGACTCCGTAGAGAGGTAAAAGGGAGTAACCAATCTCCATCTATCAAATCTGGTCGAGGAGAGGATAAACATGGCGGCCAGAAAAAGAAAAGGGGCAGATGGCGACGATTTGGTCCAAGGTCAATTATGTCAGCCTCAGCGCATGAATCACGACACCAATGGGTCAGTCGGCATGGCTTGGAGTGCCGTCCATGCTGGTGTGCTTGCAGAGGTGGCGATGTGTAACATCCTGATTTTTTGGAGCTTTTCAAAAAAAATTTATTCAAAATTCAGAGCCAGAAAATTTCATTGTTTATTCTCGCATTAATTAAAATTGATTGGAATTTCACAAATTGGACCGGAGTTAATTTGAACTAATACAATTTGAGTTTGGTTTGTTTTTAAACTTGGAATATGTCGCATGGAGTTTTCGCAGAGTTCGTTTCAAATTTAGAATCGATTTGTTGTTCTTATCCAACTCAAATTTGAGTCAAACTCTTCCCCTCACCCTCCTATAAATACCCCCAACCCCTCCCATGTTTCTCCACACCCGACACTCTTTTCCCATGAAACCTTTGCCCCTAACCCTCCCAAATAGCCGTCACCACCTTTTTGCTTCGCGAGTAGCCACGAAACAACACACACCCCTTTGGTATTTGAACTATTCTCGTTGACTCAAAAATATTTTGGAAAATCCCTTCAGTGGGATTGTGGGCAACCTTCTCCCGTACCTCTCTGCAAAATTTGCTCAAGATCCAATAGTGCAATCACCGAGAAAACTCCAAATACGAGCGTGCTCCTTTCACCATATTTTTCTGCATGTCCATCTAGATTAGAACAACGCCCTTGTTGCCTCGGACCTCCTTATGACTAATATTGTCAAGATCAACTCCATAAAATTTGTGGCTAATCCAATGGTCCAATCTCTGGAAAACCAACATTCTTCGTTCTGTTGGCCATGTCTAGACGAGATTACAGAAACAGTAGATCTGCATTATCACCTTCTTTCCATTGAACTGGTGAGTCTTTCATCAATCCTTTTGGTCACATTGTGCCTTAGGTATCTATAAACACCTCTGTAAAATCTCATGTTCATCGATATAGCCGTTTGTCGGAAATCCATCCATCTTCGACGTGCTGTCCGTGGACATCCAGATTCAATCTGCACATTGTTTGTCTTGTACGACCTTTTCCCATTGACTCTGTAAGTGTTTGTCAAAACTCTTTGGTAGTATTGTACTCTGTATGTCTAGTTTCTAACCCAATTGGCAGATCATGATTTGTTAAGCGAGCATTGTGTAGCAACCAAAACCGTCCGGTCTATCCAGAACCAGTCTATAACCCGTTCCGACCATTTTGTGTCGCGAACGTTGTCACCACCCATATAGTTAGTCTTCTATCGTCTTGTGGCACATTATGCCATTCTTTTCCACCATTAATCTTTATCCAAAACCACTCGCATCACCCTATGTTCATCTATAATATTTTTCATCATTGTTTTATCACCAAGTTAAATTGCATGTTATGTAGTTTCATATATTTATATGCTTAGTTCTTATATATTTCTTGCTTCTATTTATGTAATGTTCATGTTTAGAATTCATCATGTGATCAATCATGTTTAGTTCAATACTAGGTTTATTCATCCATATAGCTACATTTTGCATGTTTGTATAGTTGAATATAACATACGCATATACAATATATTCGGTTTTAATAGTTATTAGACATGAGGTAGTTAACATGTTAGTTCAATCTTTCTTATATTGCTGCTAAAGTTATTCATATTTGATAAGGTTCATACTGCATGATCATATATATATTTACATATATTGTGTTATGCAATGTATAATCAAATAATATTGTAAATAACCTATAGTATTATAAGCATAATATTTACTAAATTAATATTAAGATGATATATCTCATGTTAGTTGATCTTTCTATAATGTACACATACTAGCACGCATATGATTGTTATTGCATATGTCATATGGTTGCTCACTAGCATGTAGTGTCTCTAATCACACGCGAAGATGATTCGTTAATAAGCATGTTGGGATTGCTATATCACCATGTGTAGCTAACATGATAAGATATATATATATATATATATATGTAGATTTAAATGGAAGTATGACATGATGTTATGTAAAATATAAAGTTATTACATATATAGATGCTTCCTGTTTTAACCAATGGTGTTGTAAAATATTTAGTTATAATGGTAACCTTTGTTTATAGTATGATTAAGATTACACACATAGTTTATATTCACATATTCCACTTCATATAGTTTGTATATATGGTTATGTATATATGTTATATGTATATATTGCCCTTGTTTAAATAATAGTTTGATACGACTTGGTTAGAATATTAATTAACCTCTACTTATATTTTAATTATTGGTTGAACATAATAAGGGTTGCACATGCTTAGCTTCTGTCTATCTTTAATATTGATTGTTGCATGATGCATATTGTATGGTGGTATGTGCATATGTTCTTGTACATCTTAGACGCACATATAGTTCAATTTATGTTTATTTAAGGATTGCTACATAATAGTTTGTCACGTTATTAACCTCTGTTTATAATATGGTTAAGATCACACACATGTTTCATATTTGTTCGATGCATTTCATGTGGTTTGCATATGCAGCTGTGTGTATATGTTTATGATTATATACATAGACTAATCTATGTTTTAGATAATAATCTGCCATAAATGACTTAACAAATCATTTTGTTCATGTGTATAATTTAATTGTTTGTTTAAACATGATTAAGTTGCATATGTTCAATATGATTTTATGTTGCATAATCATGTAGTTGCATATAGTCATATATATGTATATATATAACCAGACTCAATATTCTTGTAATCATGTTGGAATAATATATGTATATATATCTTGTAATCATACTAATTTACTGAATTATTATTAGTAAATCATCACATGTTGAT
This sequence comes from Stipa capillata, assembly GCA_019208055.1. NCBI lineage: Eukaryota > Viridiplantae > Streptophyta > Magnoliopsida > Poales > Poaceae > Stipa > Stipa capillata. The sequence continues at coordinate 12,702 of JAGXJF010003772.1, forward strand.
TTAATGTTAGATAATGTGTGCATACTAGCATGCATAGGTTATTATTTTATATGCGATACTCGCATGAAGGACGACGTGTTATCTTACGTCATATAGCATAGTGGTATATATACAGAGATCTCTTGCATATTTATATGTACATATCTATGTTAGATAAGGTTATATGATATTTTTGTGCATTATATCACAACGTATAGTAGCATGCATAGCTTGTTGTCTTATCTGTTGACCATCGGTAAACCGCCGATCTTACGGTATTCGTGGATTGTGTATGTATGAGGGGTAGGGACCGTAGGGCACAAGGCCAGGGTATAATGGCAAGGAAAACGCCATTTTTATATAGGTTCGGGCCTCCCGTAGGATAACAACCCTACGTCCTGTTCGTATATATTCAATGGAGAAACGTCTTACAAGGAAATCTGGAAGTTAGTGGCTATCCTAGGCCTAATCGTAGACTAATCCGGCTAATTCCGCTACTCTCGACTCCTTCGAGGTGATGGGGCTTCAGGATCTGGATTGGCTTTCTGGATCTAACCTCCCTTGTCGATCTAACTTGACCTGTCCTCCCCTATGGGACTACTGACCCTTTTATAGGGGGTTCATCTAGTCGTACCGTACATGGACTTACGTCCGAGCAGGACTCTGGCTTCCTCAAACATTGGAATAAACTTCCTAGTTTAAGGGATATCTTTTCTCCTTTTTAGAGGTTACCTTATCGTCCTGGAATCCTTACCGGATACGTGGTATACTTCGGTAATCCAGGGAATCGTATATCAGATACTTCCTAATATACAGGATACTATACTATTCATCATCAAGCCCCCCATCAGTACGTGAAGTGAGGTCATGACTGTTCGGCAGAAAATCCGCCCTTCTTGGGAAGCAGCTCCGAGTAGGTGAACCGAGTAATCCTTATCGACGACTTTTCTGAGTAGGTACGATCTCTACCGAGTAGTCGCGATAGCCTAATCAGAATTAAAGCCTTTTCGATTTAATCTGATCCGTTGATCACGGACATGCGTTCACCTAGCGGATTTCTGGGATATCGAACCGTTGTGGCGAAAATTTCGCGTGGTGATGAAGAATCTTTCCTTTTCTGCACTACTGTTTCGGCTGACATTAGCTGCAATGCAGCGCGCTTCTCGGGGTCATGGGTTTGTCAGACCCTCTTTTTCCCGCGCAACATCTCGTATGCGGGAAAAACAACTGTCCGCATTAAATGCGATGGAACAAATCGTGCCGTTAATCGCGCTCGGTCAGGCGAAAAATTGAAACCTTTAAGAAACCAAGAGTTGGGATTTTTGCCCACATACGTCTCTGTTCCTTAGCCTTCCCACCATCTTCTTCCTCGCGCCCTCATCAAACCCTTCCGCTTCCATTGCCCTCGATCGATCGTGAAAATGGGCTAGAAGAGCGCCACGAAGAAGTCCCCTGAGCCCAAGAAGTCATTGGGGGATACCTCGGGGGAGCAAATCTCCGTCATCTCTGAGTTCGAAGCCTCGGTGATGGATTCCTCTGCCATCAAAAGGCTCGTGGCGGAGGAGGTGATTCTCCCGGAGGTGTTCGTACCTTTCCGGGAGGCCGTGAAGAAAACGGTTCCCAGCCCGGACATGAACTGGATCGTCATCTTCGCAGACTTCTTCAGGTACGAACTTCATGAAAGAGCATCAAGGCCCCTAAGTGGTTTTGATGGTTAATGGCAACTCAATCTGGGATCTAATGTTTACAATGAGTATAAGCAGGTTAAATAGGTTCCAGGAAGAAGGGTCATCAATCTTGATGACCACCCAAAAAGCTCAAAGATGGTTTCCAGGACAAGCGAATGGCTGTGCTAGGCAGCTGTGTCACAGCTGTGAGGAAGCCGGTGCTGTGCAAGGAGTTGCAAGCAAGGTGATGGTGGCTTGATGCGTCAAGGGCCGTCAATACAGTTGGTGGCAGGTAAAGCCTAGATTTGCTAGTTTCTTTGAGTCCATAGGAAACACCCGTACTATCAAGAGGGATAAAGTAGTAATAATCTGTGGAGGATCTTTTGCTCAATGCTCAGGGTGTTGGACAGTGGCACTAATGCTTTGAGGTCAGTGGCCCTGTGTCAACAGTTTTGCACAAGTGTGAAACTAGTTTTTGTTAGCACTCTGCAGTGCTAGCAGTAGAAAACCCTCCTAGGGTTTAGAGTCACCGGTGTGATACAGCTGTGTCACAGGTGGTCTAGTGCTCTATGACTCAGGTACATCTCTGTACTAGGGGAGAGCTTGTAAATGCTAAGGGACCTGCACTGCCATAGTTTGTCTGCTGAGTCAGAAGACTGTCGGAGGTTCTTTCCTTATTAGGGATCAGAGTAGTTGTATGCTGAGGGCATGTCATGTGCCAAGACCGGGCTGAGTAGTGTTGTTACGTCAGTTAAGGGTTCACCTGTGTCAGCCTCCAGTGACACAGGTATCGGTCTGCCTGAGCCGGTTATAGGTTGGACGTAGTGTGTAGCTGTGTCACCAGTGCATGTCACGGTGGCTCACTTAATCCTATATGGCAACAGAGTAACGGTCGAGTTCCTGTGAACCCTATATATAGGGGACCATGGGAGGTGTTCGACCTAAACCAACCATCCAAGCTAGCTCAAACCAGTAAAGCATATTTGACCGTTGCAAGCCTCTTCCACTCAGAACAAAAGCAAATCTTCCTAAGAGAGTTAGAGTCCTTGAGCAGAAGAGCATTTGGTTCCTCCAAGATTCATTGCTGCTGAACCAATTACTCTTGGAGTGTCTACTCCTAGACAGGTGTAGGAGTTGCTGGTATCACCCAAGCTTGTGTGGGCTGAACCAGTAGTTTGTGAAGGTGATCTGAAGTCTATCTGCTGCAAGGCAAAAGGACTTCCACAAGCAAAGCAAGAGGCCTGATTGTCAGGTACTCGGAGAACAAGCATGATTCAGTGCTGGCTATCTCTTCGGAGTAGTCTCTCCAACGGAGACGTACCTCTCTGAGAAGAGTAGGGAACTTCGGTGAAAAACACCTTGTCTCTGAGTACTTACTGCATTACTTATAGTACTTGCTATTGTTGCATGCTTGTGTGATCTTAAACTTATTCTGTTCATCTATTGTAGATCACCTTTTTACCTGTGCTATCCTAGCTGTGTCTCAGTTGCTATTGATCATACCTCTTACCTGTGTTAGCTACCTGTTACACAGCCAGTTAGGTTGCACATTATTTCTAAGTCTTTAACTCACCTGTGTTAGCCACCTGTATGACAGCTACGTGTTAAATCATACAAAATATCTTACCTGTGCTGTTCACATGTTACACTGTTAGCTCTTCCTGCATCTAGCTAAGACTTAATCCTTTCAACAGAGTTAAAAGAAGTAATCTTAATTAGCCTCCTATTGACCCCCCTCTAGTCGGCACTTTCGGTCCTTTCACTTTAGTTCCCATCTTCGCATTTCTTCCTTCTCATGCTCCAGTTCTACGGGATCGAGTTGATTCACCTCAACCCGAACTCGGTCCTGATGCTGGCGGTCTTCGCACATCTGTGCGAAGCGTACCTCGACATCAGGTCGAGCCTCGAGCTATGGAGGTACTTCTACAACCTCTGCCGGATGAAGGTCAGCGGCGAAGGAGTCGTCGGCGGCGCCGGGTTCCGACTCCGGGAAGGGAAGAAGGACGCCTACATTTCCTCTTCCTGGAAGTCGTCATGGTCAGCCTGGCATTCCAGGTGGTTCTATTGCCAGCCCCCATCTTTCTCCGGGATCCATTACCAAGGCTTGGCTCCCTTCCCGACGAAGTGCTGGGTGGAAGCCCCGAAGGAGACCAAGTAGCTCAAGGTCCTTGTCCACGACATCGCCAATCTCGCCGCCAAGGGCTTGTCGGCGTGGGACATCGCGGATGACTTCCTTCGGTGGCGCATTAGCCCTCTTCGGTCAAGGGTTCATCCTGCCTGGATACTTCTGGACGGTCAAGACCAGTCAAGGGACTTTGACACGGGTAAGCACTCTGCCCTTCCCGTGCCATTCTAGTTGGTGAGACACCGTACTTGTTTCTGACTTCTTTCGATTGTGCAGATCTGTCCCTGGGGGAGCTTCAGAGTAGGTTGAACAACCTATTCGAGCAGTCTCCCCAAGGCGGGCGGACGGAGGTGCCCTTGCCTCTTCTGAAGCTTAGTCGCGACAAGCAGAAAGAAGTCCTCTCGGTGAGTTGTAGGCCTTTTACCTTGTCAGGTCCTGAGTCATCCGAGTAGTGATGTTAATAACCCTCGGGTTTCTTCTGCAGCGACCAGGCCGCGGAGGTCCTGACTCGGAGGCCGAGCGGGCTGGAGCCCCCGTGTAGTAGGAGGACATTGAGGTCCTCGGAGAGACCATGCCGCCCCCTGAGGAGGGAGTTGGAGGTCCATCCGGGGCCGAGGCGGCGGTGGAGGCTACCTGGGCCCCTTCTCCTTCGCCGAATTCCGAATCTCAGGTTAGAGCCCTCGCCCGACTAGTTCTATCCTGAGGTTTCTTCAAGTAGAATAATAAAAGTGAACTTGTCGGACAGCGTGAGGCGAGTAGCCTTCTTCCAAGGGAGCCGTCGCCTCCTCCCCCGACTACTCGAAAGGAGGAGGCCGCGACAACAAAGGGAAAAGTGCCACCCGTCTCTGCTGAAAAGCGGGGTTCAGTTGTTTCGTCGAAGGGACCTCTTCCTCCGGCGAAGCGCCAAAGGTAAGTTTCTTTCGTGGTCCTCTTCGGTGTTCTTTTTTTGTTTCTTGTCTTTGTGAAGGATTAATTCTGAAGTTCTTCCGACTAGGGTGACCATCCTTCCGACCGGAGTTCCGACGGGGGCCGTCGTCGAGGAGCAGCCCTCGGTGCCAGGGCCGGTGGCAAACCCGGTCGAGCGGGTTGAGCCCCCTAGGCCGGAGCCCTCGGTGCCAGAAGGAGTCGGCTTGACCTCCCTGCTAGAAGCAAGTCGAAGAGTTAGTAGTAAAAGGTACAAAAGGACCAATACTAACCTCAATGTTTTCAGATCGTCATTTCCCGGATTCCTCCGCTCGAGAAGGCTCAAGCTGAACTGGAGGCAGGCCGAGCGGCGAACGCGGAGTTGAAGAATCGCCTCGAAGAGTCTGGGAACTGAGGGCGGAGAAGGAGGAGCTGCAGAAACGCCTCCGAGACGCCCAGAAGAGGTGAGAGGTGGCCGAAGCTGAGCTCCAGGACTCGAGGGCCCGCTCGTCGGAGGCGGAGGCTTCCCTACAAAGAAGTCAAACCTATCCGTGGAAGCTAGAGGAGGACCTCGAGCGTGCCCTTGGCATGCTCGAGCAGGCGCTGGTCGAAGCTGGCATGGTCGTCTTCCCCTGCCCTCCACATTTTGCCCGGCTAGTGAAACTCGTAGCTTCTGTCTCCCGACTGAAGCCCATCCAGCAAGGCGTGCGGGATGCCTTGGCTTTTGCTCTGGCCCTTCTCCGGTGTAGACACCCGGACTTGTCCTTGGAGGCTCTCGCGACTGATCTGCCGGCTGGCAAGAAAGAGGAACTCCTTGATGCTGTGCAGGATGCTGCGGATGCCTTTGGCGATAGAGTCCAGGCGTCTAGTCTAGCTAGGTAGGATAAGAACTTGTAACAAATAGTGGTTACTAACTGTGCACTAATCATGTGTGTGTTTTTTATTCTCTTAAGTACTTATCTGCTTTGTGAAATGCTTGTCGGACGCGAGGGTTGTCGTAGACTTAGTCAAACTCATTGTCCTTCTCCCTTAACTTAGGATTTTTGAGCCGCACTATTTTACCGATAACTGCGATCGACCAGGTCTTAGGTTTAGTCGGATGGAGGGCTCCATGGCTCCTCGTCATCAGTAAACGCCATAAGGGGGTCTTCGTACAACTTCTCGTGGTCGTAGTGACAACTCGTGTTCCCTTGTTGTAGAGATGCTGGACGTAAGTTAGTAAGTTCTTCGTTTTTGCCCTTTTGTTGACAGCATTACACTCTACCCGTGATACCTTCTGCTTAAAGCAATCGAGGGCATGAATAAGCGTATGGGTTCCGTTGGTCTAGTTATACTTGTACCCCTTTTTCCTTCCTTTACTCGGGGTCGAGGATCGTTACCACGGAACTGGGGCGCTTAGTCGACCATGCCTTAGGTCTGGTCAGGTGGGGGGGGGGCTCAGTGGCTTTCCCTGTCACCTGCAGACGCGTTAAGGGGTTTTCCTTGCATCCCTGACAGTTGTAGTGCGGAACCTCTTCCCTTTGTGCAGGTCGAGAAACCTAGTACTCGTAAGTTACACCAATTTGCCATATACTTATCTAGCCCCCGACTGTCTTATTCGAGAAGTATCTCGAATTGGCAATTTGAAAAAATAAATGTCGAACTAGAGACTTGATACATTAATATTGTGAACTGTCTGAAGTGTCATTTACAAGCTATGGTAAGAAAAAGTATTCTAGAAATCTTAGAAAAAATAAACTAAGCCGTCCCCCCTTCTCCAGCATGTCGGTAGTTGCCCCTGGAGACTTCTGCCCTCTTCTCATGACCTGCTGACGGAACTTGTTGAGTGCGCGTGCTGAGCGGCGGCGCCTGGAGCGTCTTATCATCAGTTTGTTCGTAGCTTGACGATCCTGAGACTAGATGCGGTGCAACCTGAGACATGCTGGCGAGGAGGCGACGGTCGTGCAGTCTTACCGAGGGTGCTTGCACGGAGGACTCTTCTAGGGGACATGACTATTTTGCTGCTGATACGGGCGACCTGGACCGGGCGGCTCCCCCTGTGGAACCATTGTCGTGCTGAGGGGAAGGCTCTATTTCTCCGGTTTAGCCGTGGAACTTCTTCTCCGACTTGGAGGGGGTACTTTCCGAAGTTGTCGCTCGTAGTTGCGGCGGGGGTCTGGTCAATGTGGAGGCGCGTGCCGTAACATTGGTGTCCCGGCTAGAGAGTTGTTGCTGTTCGGTGAGGTCAAGGCTGCGCTTGTCGCAGAGCAGTGCTTCTTGAGGAGAGCTCTTTATCGTGAGAACGCCCTTTGGGCCGGGCATCTTCATGCACTGATAAGCATAGTGCGTTGCTGCCATGAATTTGGCCAAAGTCGGGCGTCCTAAGATAGCATTATATGCCGTCTCAAAATCGACTACGTCGAACAGGATTCTCTCTGTTCGGAAGTTCTCAGGCGTTCCAAAGGTCACCGAGAGCGTGACCTGCCCAACCAGTGTGGCCGACGAGCCTGGCACGATGCCGTGAAACGCCTGTGTCACCGTCTGGATCGATGAACTTGGCACTTGCATTGCGTCGAGGGCTTTGGTGAATAGGATATTAAGGGAACTCCCTCCATCTATCAGCACATGGGCCACTCGGCAGTTGTTGATCATTGGTTCGACCACGATTGGATATCGTCCTAGTCGAGCACAGTTTTTGGGATAGTCGGTTTGGTCGAACTTGATCTCGACTTCTGACCACTTAATGGCCCGAGGTACTTGCGGTATGCTCGCAAGGACTTCTCGGGCGATCGCCTTGTATTGCCTTTTTGATTCATAGGAAGACGAGCCCCCGAATATGTGCTCGATCACTCTGACGTGTCCCTGGAAAGGCTCAGGGGAGGAGTCGTCGTCGGGAGTCGTGTCCTGGCTATTGTTTGCGACCTGCGGGTTATCCCCACGGAGCTTCTCTTTCTCCTCCTTAAGGTACTTCTTGAAGATGCGACACTGGCGCAGATCATGCGAGTCGGTCTGGTGGAAATCAAACCAGAGCTTGGATGGCTTGTCGGAGGAAGTCGTTTGCTTGTCCTTGGGGGGTGGTCACCAGGTATGCTTCTCGGGGAGGTCGGCGAAGACTTCCTCGTTTTTAGCTCTTTTCTCTCTATTCCCTCTGGATGACTTCTTCTTATGTTTCGACTTCTTAGAGTCATCTCTGGTCCAGAGGGGAGAGCTGGTCGACCTGCCCTGCTGCTGTTTGATGTAACGTAAGGTTTCTTCTGCACAAGCAGCTTTCTCGGCTAAGTTCATGAGCTGAGCCATGGTCTTAGGAGGATGCATGATCAAATCGTGCGTGCACATCTCGTTTCGGCTGCCCCGAGTAAAGGCGCAGATGACGTCCGCGTCGGTGATCTCAGGTATAGTGTTGCGGACAGCACTAAACCTTTTGGTAAATTCACGGAGCGTCTCATCTGACCTCTGGACGACTAGAAATAGGTCATCCACTCGGCCATGGCGGGGGTAGGTACCTTGGAAGTTGCTGAGTAGCATGCCGTAGAGTTGTCCACAGGAGTGGATCGTTCCCGGGGGCAGATTCGTCAATCACGTCCTGGCGGCCCCTTTGAGGGCTGTCGGGAGGTAGTTGGCCATTACCTTCTCATTTTCGCCTGCGGCCTCAATAGTCATAGTGTAGATGGCTAGGAATTCTGAAGGGTTTGTGGAGCCATCGTACGACTCCAAGGCCCCATGCTTGAAGCGAGAGGCCAGCGCACATGTCGGAGTTCTTAGGATAGCGCTTGACATCCGTGGAAGGTTCTCCGATAAGGCGCAACCTCGCCGCTATTCGGGATCGGAGACCATCTTCGAGTGTTGGCGTGAGGTCGTTGATCTCTTCGGGGAGACTAATCTTGCTGGTGCCTTTGGCTCCGGTGTTCGTTGATCTTATCATGTAGGTCGATGCGTGGTTTTCCCTGTTGAGACTAGTTCCTGGGGTGACGTCTTTCCCCGTCTGACTCCTCCTGTGGGCGAGGGATGCTCCTCTCAGTGGAGCTACGTGCCACGGACCGTGCCCGAGAAGACTCGGCTTGAGCTTGGGCCTGCTGTATTTCAGCCCCCAGCTGTTGCAGCCACTGCCGTCCTTCCGGTGTCGATAGGTCCGCTACCGGTGGTCTCGATAGTAGATTGCGCGCCTCGGCGAGTCTTCGAGCGGTTCGAGACATGTATTCCTCTGTCCCTGGAGGTGTTCTTTCTGCTCCCGTTGGCCTAATCACGTTCCCTTGGGGAGTAGCCGTCGGGCTGTGACGTCGAGGACTCCCATCTTGATCTTGTCTCTCGAGCTCTTCGTGATCACCTTCGATCGTGAGAACTACTCGAGAGTTTGGATTAGATGGGGTTTGGCTCCATTCCATCGCGTCGTCCTCGTTGGGTACGATGTGAGCGGGTTCTTGATCATATGGTCGATCAGAAAGTGCAGGCGATAAGCTAGTCATTGGACTGGCCGCTCCTGCCTGGAGGTTGTCGGTTGATACCAATCTCCCTTTGAAGGCCCTAGCACACTCGGTCTGGAAGCGATCTACGTCGCTGTCCGAGTTCTCATCAGGGGCGTATTCTCCATAATCTACGCGATTCGTTACCGGGTATGGATCCATTGGGCCGAAGTTGTCGTAGAAGCCCTGGTCCGAGTACCCGGTATGGTGCGTGACGACGATCGTATTTCCTGCCGAACTTGCTTCCTCCTCCTCGGGTTGCGCTGGGGAGGCCTGTGCAATCGGGGTTGCGGACTGATCGCGAGAAGTTGCACGTCTTGCCGACATCGATTCTTCCTGGACGGCTTGAGCCGGAGAGGTCCCCACGGTCGGCGCCATCTGTCGACGACTGGTAAACCACCGATCTTACGGTATTCGTGGAATGTGTATGTATGAGGGGTAGGGACCGCTAGGGCACAAGGCCAGAGGTATAATGGCAAGGAAAACGCCCTTTTTATATAGGTTTGGGCCTCCCTCAGGATAACAACCCTACGTCCTGTTCGTATATATTCAATGGAGAAACGTCTTACAAGGGAATCTGGAAGTTAGTGGCTATCCTAGGCCTAATCGTAGACTAATCCGGCTAATTCCGCTACTCTCGACTCCTTCGAGGTGATGGGGCTTTAGGATCTGGATTGGCTTTCTGGATCTAACCTCCCTTGTTGATCTAACTTGACCTGTCCTCCCCTATGGGGGGTTCATCTAGTCGTACCGTACATGGACTTACGTTCGAGTAGGACTCTGGCTTCCTCAAACATCAGGATGAACTTCCTAGTTTAAGGGATATCTTTCCTCCTTTTTAGAGGTTATCTTATTGTCCTGGGATCCTTACCGGATATGGGGTATACTTCGGTAATCCAGGGAATCGTATATTAGATACTTCCTAATATACGGGATACTGTACTATTCATCATCAATGTTACATATTCATAAGGTGATACATAGTCACAAATATGAGGTTAGCCTTTAGGTGCTGATTATAAGATATATATGTTCCTAATAATCATTCTATTTAAATTATTATTATTATGTGTGGTATATATAGGCTGATTGCTACATTGTATGTACACAAGCATGAATAAAAGGTTGATGTTACTATATGTGGCATATGATCGCATATATTTGTGGTGCATGTGATATGGATGCTAGTTGTTATTGGCCATATAATTTAATCACCGTTTGCATTATGAATGGTTGTTATTAGGTTATAATTACCTTTTAGGATTATAACTGTATAATCACATATTATCTTGTATTATGCGTTGCTTGGCATGTTTAGTTTATTTAGTTTGTTGCCTGGCATGTGATTGCATATTCTGCACTAGTTCAACATATGATGCCATGTTACCTATTGTCATTTCTTGTCAAGTAGCATGTCAGGACCTTGCTTGACCACTAGTATGATAGGCCAAACTTGCTTTACTAGTATAATAGGTTTCCATGTTTGATCATATGGTTGTGCTTTGGTCATCGTCGACCATATCATGTTTTCAATTGCACATCTAGCTTCATCTCGCGTGTGGACTGTCTTAATCCTTTCACATGCAGATACTATATTCTTTGATACCTTTATCCAATCATGCACATTATTTCATATAATGTAAACATGATTACTCTCGTTGAGATCAACCTCTCGATCCGTCTTATCTACAGACCTATCCCGATGGATCCTATATATCAACTAGTATTATGCTATCGACCAATAGATCACATCATCCATATCAGCTTCAGTGATCTTAGACGTTGTCTCAGTGTCCAAGAGTCACCTGGATAGTCTCTCATCCTATCTCTTCACCTTTGTCCTTTGACACCTATCCAACCTTGCTAGCCTTATTCTTCTAGTATTTCCATTTGATATTTAATTTGAAGTTATATTCATTTGCTTTGTACTTTATTGCTGTTGCGACGAATAGGAAGTAACAACGTTGGGTAAAGTCAAGTTTCTGCAGAAAAAGACCAACTCATCAACAAAGGCATGCCCCCTTATTCTTGATCATGTTGATCCCTATTTGTAAAATCATTATATATTGTGTCATTTATAAATATGCATGCCATTTTGTATTTAACAAATGCTTTAGTGTCAGTTCCAAAGTGAACCATAAATCCATATTGCCATGCCTTGTTTCATCTAGAGTAGTTATTCAATTATTATTAGAAGTAGAAATGCTTAGCCCTACAAAGTTTAGATAAAACTCCTTTTTGCCTCATCTGATAATGAGTATTATTGTGAGTTATTGTTGGCTATCATTTGGTGATATGTTGGGCTCGTTGAGTATTTTCCCCTCTATTTCTACTTCTGTCTAAAATCTACTCTGGGTGAAACTTACCACTAAGGTGTGGGTGACAAATGGATTGATGTGGTGTTGTGATGAATTAACATGTGTTGTTATTTCAAAGGTTGGTGTTGGTGTCACCTACACCATAAGAAACTGAGTTGTGAGCTTCTGAAATTATGAACCAAGTGCAACCACAAGTCTATTATGGGCATGACTTGGCCAACTAATTTATTGAAAGCTAGGGTGACACTGCGGAGGGAAACGAAGCCAGGGATCCGCCTGGTGAGGCAAGTGCTAGTGATAGCTATCCTAGAGTTGGCCTGGTGGGTAGTGTCAACTAGGGGACAACATTGTAAAGGCCTCGTTGTAAGAGCTCGGTCACATTCCTCGGAAGAGTGTGAAATCCCGAGTTAATCTTACATCTTGTGGGTAAAATGTACAACTTCTACAGAGTGTTAAACTAATCGATTAGCCGTGTCCATGGTTACGGATGGCATAACATTCTGTTCATAATAAGAATCTGTCTTCTCTCTATCCTTTCTTTTCCCTCTTCCTTATTCTCCCTCATGTCTCCCTTCTAAGGCTTTTCCCTCTACCTGAAATCTTGGATGAGTATAGATGCCCAGAACCTATCATCGGGATTAAAGCATCGACCTTACTCGGCTAGTGTTGGTTATTGGAACCTTCGCTACAAAACCCCAGTTATTAAAACTGTTTTGACCTTAAACAAATGTTTTGATCTCAAAACCTGCTTATGAAACTATGGTAGTATTTCAATATAAAAATGATGTTCATGCCAAAGAGCCATAAAGCCTTCCTTTGTTTAAGCCTGCATGTAGAAGTAGGTTTCCCTAAAAAGGAGGCACGCTGGGTACGTTACTTCATCGAGTATGTTGTTTGCTGGACGTGTTCAGATATCCATGAGGATGATGAAGTCTATAAGGTAAGTTTTGCAACAAGCTTGAGGACTAGGTCACGTGACCTCTGTCGATTGCCTGTGGTTGAGATGGAGACATCTATGTTTTATCATTTCCGCTGTGTTTTTGAATGGTAAGGATATAAGTCCTAATTACTTTATTTAGCTGTGCAGCTAATGTTATTTAATTATTCCTAATAAATTTCATGATGTGTGCAGTTGTATCAATTCGACTGTGTTCATCAGTTTGATCCTGGACTGATGATGAGATACACAAGGAGAGTCTGGGAGTTTACTCACGGGTCCTCACACGATGGCATGTTTTTGTTAGAAGCAGGAGGTGGCCGTGGGAGCGGGCGACACGCAGCTGCTGCGCCCAGGAAGACGATAGAGCTAACAGGTAGGTCTTGCTTGTCAACGTCTCGTCGCTGGTGGGCGCATGTACGGGCACTGGCACGTCTCCGCTGGGGCCATATGGCTGGGATAGGTATTGGTTGGCCGGAGGTTTAGATAGGTTTTTTTTTCTTTTTCTATTTCTCCCTTTTCCAAATGCTTTTGAATTTTAATATTAAATCAAATGTGCTTAACATGATCTGTAGATTTGTATAGAGGTTATTGGAAATATTTCCAACCAAAAAAATATTTCTAGGGACAATTTTGTATGATTCATTTAATTAATATTTTATTTCAGTTTTGACCCAAAATTTGGGTTCGAACTACAAGTATGGTATGAATTTATCCCAAAAATCTAGGAAAATTACAGTAGATCTGAAATATTCTATTGAGATTAGATATATGTTTTGAAAATATTCCAATATTGGATATTTCCTGTGTTTAATAGACTTTTGATCTGCCATTTATTTCCTATGTTTTACAATTCTCTCCTAGGTTTTATGCCTCCAAGATTCTTGAAATTTTTTCTGAGGATCGCTTTTAACATAATAGAGGACACAAAAATTATTTTGAAGATTTTTGAACGACATTTTCTAATGCATCTAATTTTATGTTGCATTTTCATCATTTCCTGAGGTTTATAATTCTCCTCAATTTACTTTAATAGAAATGATGAAATGAGATGGTCATGATGCACGTCCAACATTTATATTAATATAACCTAAAATGAGGATGTTACATTCAGTCCCCATAGCCAACATTTCATGGTTTTGTATAGGTTCTCACTTGGTATCTTCCAAATCAAGGAGGTTTTCGAATCCTAGTAGGTTTCCTTTATAATTTCCTTATAACAGATATCTTTGAATCCTAGTAAGTTAGTATATGAATCACTTTTCCTTAACAGCTAGGAATTTTATAGAGGTGACAAGTGTTTTACCACTTAGTACAACTCTAAATAAAAAGAAGAAAAAAAAGACTCAGTGATGCCTATTTTGTCGACACAATTTAGAAAGGTAGTTCTCATTATGTGAGGCCATCCCTGACGCACTCGAGGAGCACCTCCTATGTCGCTCTCGTGGGCGACACCAGGAGCGACGAAACCCTAGCAGCCAACGCCACTTCATCCCCTCCTTCCCCTCACCGCTGCCACCAGCAATCTTCGCACGTCCGCTCCGAGTGGATATGGGCCCTTTTGGGATGTGGTGGTGGCTAGGCATCTTTTCGAACGTCCGTTTCTAGTGGTGATCAATTCGGAGAGGCTACACAGGTGGAGTCTTCTAGATCAGATCGCGATGGACAACTCGTGGTGCATCAGGATGGCGTGGTGGTTGCCCGCTACGTTGTTAGGAGACTAGAGGGGGCTGGTGCAGGGTGGCGTGCGGGTTCCATGCCCGGTCATTGATGTGTGGATGCGCTCCTTATGCTCCTGTAGCCGGGTCACGTGGTCGGCATCATGGCTTCTGTAGGGCCGTTCTTGGCTCGTCAAGCGATGGTGGTACGATGTAGGCTTAGGCACATTCTGTTTGGTGTGGAGTGACCATCCTTCAGCTGCTTGGACTCCTTCTTCAAGGAGAAGCAATGGCTATGATGATCCATAATGACGAAATTGGGAATTTGGCTGGGGTTACAGTGGTTAGCAACACTACCGCAGATGGCGAACACTAGAACTTCGGGATGAAAACACACGATTTGTCCTTAGCTGGATGAATTCAGCAACAGCAGCACATGAGCGTCGTCTCCTTCTAGAAGGTTGTCTTCGAAACAACAGTACTTGTTCTCCGGGTGAAAACCCTTGATTTGTCCTTCGTTGGATGGATCTGGTAACAACGGTGCACAAACGTCGTCCCCTTCATGAAGGCATTGCTGTTTTGGAGAGTTATTTTTTATCTGTGCTAGTGTTGTTTAGGTAGTTGTGCCGATTGTAAGCATATCATGCCGTCATGTTGGCAGTGGCATGTTTCCCCATTGATGTTGGTCACAATGTGGCTTTTGTTGCTATTTTATAAGCCGATTTTAGCATCAACGTTTTAAGCGTCGGTTGAACAAAATTTGGTTGTTTGCATGGCATATCCTTCCATTACTTAAAAAAAATATTACTCTTTAAATGTGGATGGCACTTACTAGAAATTTTGTTTGGCTAAAACTTTGGGTCTGTTTGGTTGGGAGCCAGCCATATCATAGTATGGCATACAATTTTTGCCAAAGTTGCCTAAATTTAGGCAAACTAAATCTTTGCTTAGTTTGGTAAGACTAAGAGAATTTTGTCACACTTTTTCACTCTGTAACACACGAGATCCGGTTGTCAGAAAATAAATCTTGCCAAAACTGTAGCTAGAACCAAATATTTACCTAGCTTAGTCAAATTTGTCTAACTTAAAATATGTCAATGTGTGACAAAAGTTTGGTTGGAATCAGACAGGCCTTTTGATTGTCAAGTTCTGTGATCGAAACTACCGATTGTCGAGTTTCATGACTTAGTTGCACATAGCACGCAAAATTGTTGATTGACAGTGCAATTCACCGTATCGTTATATAATTTTCTCTCCTATATGTGGACTAGTAACTATATCATTCAATTCTCATATATACCGGTTAGCCTTGCTCCCATCCAGAATGAATGACTAATCCAGGCGTCAGATACGCACGCTCACCAGTACGTGGAATGTGGACCCCACCACATCGCTATGCAATGACCATCTCCATGTAAGTGAGAAATAAGCCAAGAAACCTCTAAAGATCCATCACACAATCACCACTAATAATTAATAATTACCTCCCTCTGCAGTGGAAGATTTGGAAGCACAACCCTACCAGTACCAGAATGGGAGCTAGCCAAATGTCCAATTGCCGCAATAGTAGTGCTCGAGAGCATCAGAGGCCCTACCGCGCATGCATGCATGTGTGTGGATCTTGGCCATGATCACAGGCAATACACTCATGCCTCCCCTGACTTCACTGCCAAGAGAGAGAGCAGGATAGGATCCCCCCTCCACTGCATGCAAGTGAGTCCTTTCTTTGCTTCCACCCTAAACAAGCCTCTCTTGTCGCTACCAACCAGCAATGCTGCTTCAACCAATGGCAACTTACTGTTTGCCATCCTGCAAAAACTGTCTAACCAAACATCCTAGGTTCAGTTATATGCAGAAGAGAGGACAAATTAAATGGCATGGTTTGGGTTTTATGATAATAAGGTAATTAGATCTGATACTAATTATGATATCATACATGTACTTAGTTAAATTTTGTCTTCGAAATATTAAGTATCTCATGGCTAAAAAACATTTTGCGACAAAACATGCATATGTATAATAGATGAATGTCATAGGCCCATGCATGTAGGAACTTAGAACATGCTATGGTAATAAAGAGCAATGTGTGTCACTGTTGTGGTAGTTGATTCCCATGAAGATGTGTAAAATATCAAGAAGTTCTGTCAAAAGTTAAGCTTGGATCTACACTTTCTGCTTTGTTTTTCATACTTGAACAACTTTTCTTCCGTCGCTACCATGCCAATCAAGTTGACAAAGGTGCTAACAAAGCTAGCTGCAAATGTAAACTTGGTCATGTACGGAACTACGGATTACTTGTTCTGTCATGTTTAAAGTTGTTGATGTGAACTCGTCAAACAGCTACGTTTACTACTAGCAAACTAATGATCAAGGCCGATGGTTAAAGGAAAAAATCGACGTTTAACGGTTCTTCAAAACTGAACACAGTTAACAGCACTGAAAGTGTAAGATCAGGTCGGGTACCAGCTGTCTAAGTACCTAAATACTGCAAGATCCAATCAGGTTCAGGCACCAATATTCCTATGTGCTCCCAGCTCTACCCTTCTTTGTACCTGTACGCATCTTCAGCCCCAAGCAACCAATTTTTGTATGCAATGCCACAGCAAGTGGCAAGTGCTGCTGCCTGCTTCCATGGTGGTCGCCCACAGGGCATAGAACTAGCTAATGGCCATCACTACCTCCAACTAACTAACCACCACCTTTTTCACTGCATTGGCTACACCACCCCCATATCTATCACCATGACATGCATGTGCAAAGCATCCACCATCTCATCCTCCTACAAACCTCTGTCGTTGTCGTGGCGGTCATCGTCGTCGCGGCGAAAACGGCGCCACTAGTAGAGTACCTAGGAGGTGAGGAAGCAGAGGCTGGGAGCTCTAGGCATGGACGCCATTGAGGAGTGCAGTGATGGACAGCACCTGCTCCTTGGCTCCAGGATACTGGTCGGCGTGCCCAACAACTCCCGGTCCTGCTCCGAGCTGCTGTTGTGGGCGATCAGGGTCGTCGCGAGGCCCAATGATTCCGTCGTCGCAGTTCATATTCTTGGTAACCAGCTGAATTGATTTGCATTTTTTTCCTGTGTTAGATTGAGTTGTTGTTGCTGTATGGATTCCTTGCTGTTGTGTTGACTTTTTTCTTTTGGTGTTTGTGGCAGGAGGGAGGGGGAGGAAGAACAGACTGCAGAAGGCGAACGCCTTTGTGATCTACATGCTTGGGGAGTTTGTGGAGACATGTGAGGCTAAACAGGTACAAATATTGGTCAGGCGCAAACCAAATGCAATTTGTTTCACTTCTGCTCATGTTCATTTCACTATTGAAATCCGCTGGTTGTTATTTTCTGATGATCTTTTGTTGCGTTGGAGATGTAAAGATGAACCACTGTTCAGTTCATACCTCCTTTGCTTTGTTTTTTCTTGCATTGTTTTTTATTTCTGTTGATTTTCGGTGAACACAAAGTGTGCAGTGAGAACTTGGAAGCAAAGTTTATGCTCATTAGTTTTTAGTTTGGTGCCCCTTGCTGTCAGGCTTGTCGTGTCTCTTTTCAGCTGTTAGGTGAAGTTGGACTAGAAAGCAATGATTAGTAGGAGTACTGTGGTCTGGGTTTGTCTCTTTTTCGTCTCTGATGTTTGTTTCTTCATGTGTTTATCTGATGTTAGGAAATTCGGATGATGTACGACCATTTAAACTTCTCTGTAACTGTTAAAGTCAGGCTGAAACAAAGGGCTATAATTATGCTGCATTCAGACACTAATCTGTATCCTCTGTTGTTTCCTTCTTTCTTCATTTTTTCCAGGTTAATTTGGAGGCTAAGGTGATCTGCAGCTCAAGCATTGCGAGAGCCCTTACCCGTGAAGCTGCATTGACTGATGCGAACTTCCTAATTGTTGGAAGAACAAGGAATTCATATCACAGGTAATCATAGTAAAAAGCTTATCGCAGGAAAATAGTGAGCTACTTCTCTGTTTATATTCAGAAATTTAAATGAACTGTTCTTTAAGTTTGCAGTCCTGTTAATGTAGTTGTCGTTATTATGCATCTCAAAAGTAATTCTGGATATGCTTTACTACAGAGAAAGTACTGTACATACCATGTCGGTTGCTACTGTTAATTAGGCCTAGAACACTCAGTGTTACAATTGTCACCATACCAGGAATCACTTTGAGGTTGCAAACTACTGCTTCATGCATGCTCCGAAAAACTGCTCAGTGATTGCTGTCGGAAGGGAAGACTTACCACAGAGTAGCAATCGATTGAAGTCTCAGTCATTTGATGGTGAGAATATTTTGTCATTGTCCACGAATTGCGCATTAATAACATGCAATGTATTTTCATGTACTAATTCTGAATCTCAAAGTACAGACGGCAACATCTCCTCAAGCTCAACATGGAGTAGAAGATTTCCACCACTTCAGAAGCTACTAAGATCAAACTCGACGCGCAAGCAGGCTCCTAGATCTACGAGAGAAGGCAATGAGGAGGACAAGAGCTCGCCGAGGGCAGTTCTCGATGGACCGGAGGAAGGGGAGAACCAAGTCACTGAAGAGTGCTATAGCACATGTAGCAATGAGGTGAGCCGGCGTGGCCACAATGGCATCTGGAGGCGGTTGTCGGACATGAGGCTCTGGCTTCCATTCCTAAGGCCGGGCGACGATGAAAGCGCAAAGAGCAGCCACTTCTCGACATTTAAAGAAGATCAGCAACCTGTCTGGAAGTGTTACAGCTACCAAGAGATTTCAGTTGCTACCAATGACTTCCATCCAGGTTGTTAAATCTTTTCAGGTGTTCCATTTGAGTATTTCAGAACTGCAGCAGTAACTGATCCATAGAATTTACAGAATTTTATATCATGACAATTGCAGCAATAGGATTGATCTACAAGATTTTAATCTGATTTATGGTTTCCTGTAGATAACATGGTGGGAAGAGGAGGCTATGCGGAAGTTTACAAGGGCATCCTGTTTGATGGCCAGTGTGTAGCAGTGAAGAGGCTGGCAAAAGGCAAGCCCAGTGAGCAGAAGGAGAAGGAGTTCCTGTCAGAGCTAGGGATCCAAGGGCATGTGTGCCACCCAAACACAGCTGACCTGCTTGGCTGCTGTATTGAGAATGGACTGTATCTGGTGTTCGAATTCTGCGCAAACGGCACACTCGCATCGGCGCTGCACGGTATCGAATTTCAGTCAGTAGTATTATTTCAGAGCTGAGCTGAAGATTTTGTATGTAACCATGTGACAACAGACGATGAAATTTTTCAGGAAAGAGTGGGAAGATCCTTGAGTGGCCTTTGAGGCACAAGATTGCGGTAGGCGTCGCGAGGGGTTTGCAGTATCTGCACATGTTCTGCAGGCATCGGATCATCCACCGCGACATCAAGGCATCCAATGTGCTTCTCGGCGATGACTTTGAACCTCAGGTGAACATACTTTTTGGCCAAACCATGACCGTACTTCTAATCTAAGAAAAATACAATTTTCAAGTATTATCTACAATGCATAGTATCTTTTGAGTTGCACGACAATGAAATCAAATGGAATAAAGATGAATGTTGTCTCTGCAACAGATTTCAGACTTCGGACTTGCAAAGTGGCTTCCCAAACAGTGGACTCATCACTCTGTCCTACCCATAGAAGGCACATTTGGGTAAGGACCAGCAAAGTGGTTTCCATCTGTGTCATCAGGGAATCACAATTAACATCAGTACTATAAATACATTGTGTCAAGTGAAAACTTTAACAGGTCTATGTGAATTGTGAGCAGGTATTTGGCACCAGAATATTTCATGCATGGCACCGTCGACGAAAAAACCGATATCTTTGCTTTCGGAGTCCTTCTGCTGGAGATAGTTACTGGACGGAGGCCTATTGACTGCTCCAAGCTGAGCCTTCTTCAGTGGGTGAGCATTGATTGAATGAAAAGACTCAGATGAGTGAATTACCAAAATAATATTCACATTATGTGACTTGTTCTTGCTGTCTAGGCAAAGCCACTTCTGGAGGCTGGGCAAGCGACTGAACTTGCAGACCCAAACCTCGGCGATGACTATGACAAGGATCAGCTGAAGCGGATGGTCGCCGTCGCGTCGCGCTGCATTATGCGGCCCGCGATGTGGCGGCCGTCGATGGCCGAGGTACCATTCATCAAATCACACTGATTGATCCGATCGTTCTGACAATACATATTGTCAAATGTTTAACGACCAAATGCGATCATCTTATTCAGGTGCTGCATTTCCTGTCTACTGACGAGTGCCTGAAGGAGCCTGAGAAATGGAACATCCCGGAGGACGAGGTTGACGACATGAATGATTGCACATTGTTTTCTGAATCTTGTTCTCCTTGATAGGATCTTGTTTTTATTTGGTGCTGGCATGGCTTCTTGTCATGGTGTTGTTGCTATGTGCTATCTTTTATGTTTCTTCCCCTGGGTTTTGGTATTTCGGAGCTTTAGATGCTTCAGATATAATCATGTGATTTAGGAAGGAGATTTTGAGGATGTACCAATTGCTGGCTGCACTTTATCTGCTGAAGTAAATATGGATGAGCATAAAAGATCACATTTGTAGAAAACTGAATCTATGAAGACCTACAAGCATATCTCCGTAAACATGTTATTCCACAATAATATGCGTGGTTAGCTCATGCTTGCAGACCATCAACAATCTGAATAGCAGATATACCGTCACAAAGAAAGGACATAGGTGCACCACATGAAACACTAAGATCAATAAAAAGCCATCAAAACCATATAATAACTGATGTGGTAATGGTCAGGGGCTCCTTGGCAGTTTGTTTCCTAAACTTCCATGCAGCGAGGAGGAGCCAAGAAAGGCACGATAACTAGTAATTAACAAAGCTACCATCAAGAAAATAGAAGCAACATACAGACATGCTTAGAGGTATGAAAGAAAGGTAACCGGCTGAGATATCTCGTACGTATAAGTATTCGAGGGCATAGCACCAGACAAAGTTTTCAACTCCCACGCCGCTTTTTGTCTTGCCACCTAGCGCTGTCACCTCTGCCTGCCGTCGAGGTCGTCGCTTACGCCCGCCGACGTCCCCGCCGCAAGAATTCCCTCCCCAACACCGACGCCCTCTCCGTAGCTTCCCTCCCCCCCCCCGGCCCTTCGTACCGACTAGGATGACCCGCAGCGGCCGTGGCCAAGCTAGGGCCGGCTCGACGGGCCTCTCGGAGGTCACTAGAGCGAACCACCTGACCAATCCCGCTACCGGCATTCCCTCCCCGAACATCCCCCCCCCACCAACCCCGCCACGGCCTCCCCCACACCATTCGATTATTTTTTTCTGTGAAATGTTAGATATGTATTTTCAGTGATATATGCTAGTAGATTAATTTCTTATATGCTAGATGTATATGTTATGTGGTTAATTCCTTATATGTTAGATATATATGCTAATATATTATTTTCTTATATGCTAGATATATATGTTCTGCGATTAATTTCTTATATGCTAGATATATTTTTCGTGATTACTTCCTTATATGCTAGATGTATATGTTATCTGATTAATTCCTTATATGCAAGATAAAGACTCTATGTGATTAATTTCTTATATGCTAGATGTATGCGTTATGTGATTAATATCTTATATGTTAGATATGCATGCTAGTAGATTATTTTCTTATATGTTAGATATACATGCGAGTAGATTAATTTCTTATATGCTATAGATGTTATTAATATGCTAGCTAACTATTTTTAATTAATAGCCTCTTTATGTCACCATCGCCCCCGGGACCGTCTACTGAGACGACTACCATTGCCGTGACTAAGAAGCAGAGGCAGTGACAGGGAAGAAAGCGGTTGAAAAGGCCGGACGTCAAGTACACCATAACTGTTGTACATGACTCAGGGCCCCTCTCGAGCTCGACGAGGCGAGGAAGAAGTTTTCAACCATTTATGGGATCGTAGCACGAGAACGGGTGCCCATCACCCTTGAGAATTGGAAGAAGGTCGGCAAAACTAACGCAGCCCGTGGCGATAGCCTGGGAAATCATGGGCTACTTCATCCTAAGAGATGAATGGGAGAAGCGCATAGAACAAGCTGCCAAGATGACAACGTGCAAGACGTGGAAGAATTGGAAGACCACGCTGGTGACGGAGTACGTGGACGCCGATGAGGAACCGTTCCACAAGTTTCCCATGATTACTCCCAAGACTTGGACCGAATTTGTGAGGATGAAGATGTCAAATGATTTCCAGCAAAGGAGTGAACAGAACAAGGCCATCTCGAAGAGAAACAAGCACCCCCACCATTTGAGCACAACCGGCTACACGGGCATGTCGAAGAAGTGGGAAAGGGAGGATCAGCAGGCATCGCAGTCTAATGCCCCAACTCTATTTGCGAACATCCATGATGCGAGGATGAGAGCTTGGGCTAGAGCAAGGGCAACATCCCATAACACTTCGGGTTCAGCCTAGCCAAAATTCAACAACCCAGCTAATGAGCTAGCTTATCGATGCTTGGTGAGAAATCAAAGAGCCTATGTAGTATTACACCTTATGACTAACCTCGTATTAATTAAAATATAAATTTAGAATTTTGCAACTCGAACTTGATGTGGCATCTCAAGCCGGAACCTTCTCGGGCAATATACTGGAAGAAGGCTTGGGAAACCCGAAGCACCCCAGTTGGATGCGGGGTGTTGGGTCCCTCTTTCATAGAAATATGGACGCAACCAAAAATTGGAGGTGAAACGCAAACACAAAAGAGTGAGGAAATAGGCCAAGAACAATGCAAACGTCAAGAACTTAAATAAAAGATTCTAAATGACCTAAGAATGGAGATTTAAGCTGGGAGAAGCGAACCAACCGTTGCATGCCCCCGGTGGCTGTAGGAGTAGCTGCACATCAATCGACCTTCCTACTCATGGCAATGATTTGGAAGCCATGTTCCCCTGCAATCAGATCGAGGTAAAAACCACTTTATCTTTGCAATGGGCCACACAAGATCGTTTTAGTCCCCTTGGCTAATAGTGTGCATCATTACGTAGGTTGTGACGAAATGCACTATTAAAGTGTGGATTCAGGGCTTGGATGAACCGGTTGATGCAGCTTGGGGGCTAGTATAACCAACATCAGGAGAGCAGAGGGTACACAATGTTCCCCTATGCCCTTCGCCCGCAAAGGTGAACATCGAAGATGTCAACACTACTTTCAAGAAAGTCAAGCTCCCAATTCCGTTGAACGATGAGATCTTAACTAAGGATGCCAATGACACATTTATCCAATAGCCCAAGAGGCACATCTTCCTCGACCAGTCGTGGCCAACTACCAAGGTTTTGGCGGTACCTTTGACGCATTCCCCTATTATAATGTCTGTCTTTTCACCACGAGCATTAGATCCTAATGTGGCACCACCGGAGCTCGATGTGGAACCGCTGCAGCATGGAGTGGGAAAGGACTTGATGCGCTTGACTCCTAGCGAATAGCTGTCTCATCGAACAAATTCAAGCGACATATGACGCTAGAGGAAGTCTCCTGCTTGCTCCAACTCGGCGTATATACAAGGCCGAGAAACCACTGGTCGAGAATCCTAAGAGTATCCTCTTAGAGCTTGGGTGGGCTTGCTCAATGTTGCACAAGTATTACATGGATAACTTCAAGAGATAGAACAAAAAAGGAGCGTGTGAAAAGTATCATAGTCAAGTTCAAATATGAGCACTTCCTCCACAAACATGGGCGACAGTTCCTAGTGACTTGGGAGGACTTGTACCTCATGTACAATCTAGATGCCTTGGACGCGAGCCTCATAAGATGCTTCATACTATAAATGCCTACTCTCACGCTCTATATATATTAGTACAATACCTATACATGCCGTTAATATATAAATCTTTGGTCGTGTATGTATAGGTATGCTCTTGTCAAAGCGAGAGAAGAAATGAACAAATAGGATTTATTGACCCACACTTTGGCTCCAAGCAATCCATGGATGCTTGTGAAAGAGTTGTTGAGAATTACGTCCTCAATGTTATGGAGGCCACCCAAGATAAGAAATTTATCATTTATCCTTTCAATAAAAAGTAAGTGCTACATACTTGTTTATTTCACATATTTGTTCATTTTGTACCTTTGGCCGCAACATCAATTAACTTGGGATTAATGACAATGTAGTTACCACTGGATTCTTACTGTTATTATACTTAATGAGTCCAAGGTCTATTACTTAGACTCTTACTTGAATAAGAAGACCACCTTCAAAAGGGTCAGGACGATGATCGATAGGTAAACAAATTACCTCATCTAATTCTATTCATTCAGAGCCTACCAATTTTCCCTTTCCCGCAGAGGGAAAAAAGCAAAGGTGGGACGCCCTAATAAGCTACAACACATCTTCGAGTTTCCGATATGTATCCAGTTCCACACATTTACGCTTCATAATATGAGTTATATAGAACTTAATTAAACCGAGTTCTTCTATATCTTTTTGAGTTATATAGAACTTAATTAAACCGAGTTCTTCTATATCTTTTCAGTGCCACTAGCAGCCCAACTTCAGCAATTTTTGTGGCTTCCATGTTTGCCACCACATAAACCTTCTCATGGGTCGAGCTGTCAAAAACAAAAACGCAGTCACCGAGGTAAGCAAAATATAATAGTGTTCTATTTATATTCTTATACATGGCAGCACTATGATCTTCATACCAACAGGTTGCCCATATTGTCAAAACTGAATTGCCAAAGATGGAGCTTGTCATGATTCGATCGTAGTTGGCGGAGTTCATTGTTTCGAAAGTCATGAAAGAAGATGGCGAGTCACCACGACGGAACCGACTAATGAGTCCACTAAAATGTGATTCAAACTTGTATATTCAACTGTGTAATTAACTCAATTCAAATGTGATGCATCAACTTCTTCATTTTATGAATTTCTATCTACTTGAGTTCATCTGTGAATTAAAATGTGGTGTGAATGTCGATGTGCACGTGTGTGGATATATTATTTATGTTCTAGGGTGAGCTGGGAGAGATCTGAGAAATTTGGGATATATAAAACGTATTTTTGGTTTTAGGGCATGCAGAAACCTGAATTTTGACTGCCTGTCCCAGATAATATCCCAGTCGATTCTCCACAAAAACCAGCTAGGATACACTACCTCGTATAAGCCCTACACTGACGGGCGCAAAACAGCATCCACTAACGGGTTTTGCGCCCGTCAGTGAGCTCTTGTCAGTGGAGGGGCAGCCACCACTGACAGTTGCGTTGCCTGTCAGTGGTGATGCCTAGAACGAGCAAAAAAAAAGCACGAGCCCTACAGGCCCGCACCGCCCTAGCCCGCCAGGCCCGCACCGCGCCGCTGCACCATTCCGCCCCGCGCCGCCAGCCTCCTACCCCCCGCCATCACGGCCCCGCGCCGCACCGGAGCCGCCGACGCTCGGAGGAAGCCGCGCCACCAGGTCGAGGAGGCCGGGAAGCCGCACCGCTAGATCGGGGACGCTGGATCTGCCACCGCAAGGAGGAGGTCGAGCTGCCGCCGCTGCCACTCGGGGATGCCGGATCCGCCGCCGTCGGCGTCGGGGGAGAGGCGGTGCGGGATAGGAGGCGGAGGGGGCCGGCGGCATCGGGGTGGAGGCGGAGGGGGCCGGCGGCGTTGGGGTGGAGGCGGCGCGGGAGAGGAGACGGAGGGGGCCGGCGGCGTCGGGGTGGAGCCGAAGGGGGCTGGTGGCGTCGGGGGGGAGGCGTCCGGAGGGAGGCAACGCGGAGGGAGGCCGGCGTGGAGGGAAGCCGGCATGGAGGGGGGCGATGGTGAAGGAGGCAGCCGGAGGGAGGCGATGCGGAGGGAAGCGGCCGGAGGGAGGCGATCTCTGGGGCGGGGGAGGCGGGGAGGGAGGCGATCTCCGGGGCGGGGGAGACGGGGGAGGTGCGGCGCAGTGGGAGGTGTGGTGGGGTGGGAGTGAGCGCCGGGGGGGAGGAGAAGGAGTCGGCGTCGGCATTTTGTGGGGAAGAGGGGGTTGGGAGAGTGCGGCGATAGGGAGAATTAGGGTTGGGAGGTGTGGTGGGGTGGGAGAATAAGGGTTACTTATTGGGCCTGATGGGCTATAAATCACCGACGAGCTATAAATTGAGCCCGTCACTGCTGCAATACGCTGTACTGACGGGCCATACGAACGAGCCCGTCAGTGGTACTCCCCGTCAGTCCATACGAACGAGCCCGTCAGTGGTACTCCCCGTCAGTACAAATACGCAACCACTGACGGGCATTGTTTTGGACCCGTCAGTAATTTTTTTTCTTCTGAATTTAGACCGTCTACTGGAATAATCATTGACGGTTACTTATTCGCCCGTCAGTGGTGAACCGTACCACTGACGGTTATTTCCTGCCCGTTAGTGGAGATGGTGTAGGAGAAGTCATTTCTGGGGTAGTGATAATTCAATAAGGTAGTCATTTCATCCAGCAGAACCGACTAAGATAATATATTATAACAGTAGGTCCAGTTGAATGAAGCAACTGAGATATAATTTTACCTCTGTTAGTTTGCTTCTATGAACCGAGTGAGATAGAATTTTCTCTCGGTTGGTTCTACTCGGTGAAATGACATAGATATTGTTTTATCTTAGTTG
Organism: Stipa capillata; assembly: GCA_019208055.1. Taxonomy (NCBI): domain Eukaryota; kingdom Viridiplantae; phylum Streptophyta; class Magnoliopsida; order Poales; family Poaceae; genus Stipa; species Stipa capillata. The sequence continues at coordinate 39,312 of JAGXJF010003772.1, forward strand.
GTTCACTGAGATAATATTTTCTCTCAGTCAATTCTGCTCGGTGAAATGACAGAGATACTGTTTTATCTAAGTCGGTTTGTTTTGCTGAACGGACTGAGATAATGTTCTAACTCAAACGGCTTTGCTGGGTCAACCGACTCAGGGTTTGTTATCCCAGCCGACTCCAGAAACCGGCTGAGATAACATAGATTATTAGCTCCTCTTGTCTATAGTCAGATCCGAAACTGATCGAGATAGCCTTTTTAAACCAGCTGTAAAAGCATTTTCTGTGGTAGTGTTAAAGGACCTAAAACCTAAGGTAAATTTGAATAAGGTGATCTATATGCATCACACCAGCCAAACATCCTACGGAATAAACGAGGTATCAGTCTTCACTTCATTCCACTAAAGAACCGGAGGGAGGGAGAATGTTCCCAAGAATAATACCTGATAAGGAAACCATCCCACAAGCCCAAAAGACACACTATTTACTATAAGCTTGCATAATTACCAAACCAACTAAACAAAGCACCAATGATTAGCTCAGGCCTCCGAACTCCGTTAAATGAATTTGGAGTCGTCATGGCTAGCTATCTGTTTATAAAAAAATCACGTGCATTTTTTTATCTTAGCATAGGAAATTAAACCACGAAAACTACATGTGAACAACTGCACAAGCTATCTTAGAATATACATTAATCCTCTAGACTGGTTATGGAGATGAAATTACCGTCGAAAACCCACATGATCCGTTCAAATATAGCAAAAACGGATTTTCGCCATAAATGTTGACCGCGACAATGACACAACATGAACAACATTGTGGTATACCCATAAGAATTTCACATAGAATTTATTGATCTTAGCACGGAAAATTAACAACAAAACTACAGGAGTACATCAATTGCCTTAGTGATGGAAATAAAATTATGCCCATCGAAAACCCGCATCATCAGTTAAAAATAGCGATGACGGATTTTCGGTATGAATATCGACTGCAACACGACACGACGCGAACACGATGGCGCCACTAGGATCGCAGCATGGCATATGCCCTTTTCTTAATTTTGTTTCAAGCTGGGCAAACGCCATGGCCACGATCGAGCACCTTAGCCGGCCACCAAGGTCTCCACGGCTTTCTTTGGCGAGGTTTATAGAACTTTCTAGAAGCTTGGCACGACTCCGTAGGCCACAGCGTGGAACCCTACGCTGTCGTCACGGCTGTCGTCGGAGAAGGAGAGCCAGAATTTGGCCCCCTCGACGGCGGCCGTGTCGTCGTCGTTTGAACAGTCGGCGGCGGAGGCGGCACGCTTCACGAAGCGGCCCTTGATCCGCGGCCGCGCCTCGGCGTAGGCCTTGCGGGACGCGTAGCGGATGGTCTTCTGAAACTTGCGGTTCTTGCGCTTCTCGCGATACCTCATGACCTTCGCCTCCCTGTCCGCCGCCGCCGCGACAACGGCGGACGGGACGACGACAGCCTCCGACGGCGACCACGAGTTCCACGCAGAGGCGCCTCCGGCCAGGCCTGGCTGCAGGCACAACGGTGCAACGCCGCCGTGAGGGGCCACGCCGTCCGACAGGACTGCACCGGCGGCGCCGGCCATGAGGTTGACGTCGGCGAAAAGGTCAAACAGGCTCCTATCGTCGCCGCTGTCACTGGCGAAGCTGGACGAGGTGCTGTTGGGGCTGCCCTGTCCCTGCGCTGGCGTCGGCCAGGACATCGCCGCCGAGCCGCCCTCATCGTCAGCCGCGAACAGGTCGTACACGCCGGAAGTCGCCGCCGCTGCCGCCATGGCGGCAGCCAGCGGCAGGCGTTCGTGGCGGGACGCCAGAGGGTTCGCCGCGTGGACGGCAGCGTCACAGGGCACGCAGAGCGCCGCCGCGTCCGCCGCGCAGTACACCGCCGCCGCGCCGCCGCAGACCGCGCAGGCGCCGCCGTTGGGGCTCGTGCTGCCTTCGCTTCTCATCTCCTTAGCTTAGATCGTATGCTTACTTGCCGTGCTTCTCTGCTGCGGAGTTTTTGCTCTGTTTGTTTAATGGAATCGAGCGCGAGTGGGAGATGGAACTGAGCTGCTGAGCTGTATAAATAGAGAAGTGGAGAGGAAGGGAGCTTTGGAGAAGGTGGAGTTGGTGAAGGGCCTAAGAGGACACGTGGAGCTTTACTGACCGTGTAAACTTTGAGCCGAGGGTGAGGATGGTGTTAGTTTAGAGGAATTGGTAGGTGTACCATGGTAGGCACCCTTGTTTTTTGCCTAACCAAAGACCTTTCTTTAAAGTGTAAGGTGGACGAACACAACCTATACATATCACACTCACATAACTACATACACATACGTGCATATCTTCTCTAGATGTAAGAAAATATTAGAGGTTCCAACAGCACACGTTACTTAACACGGACACGTGTTGTCCTAACTCCGATAATAGACACATCTGTGGGATTGAAACAGGGTGGATGGGAGCGAGCACTTACGTTCCTATCACTAGGTCACAAAAAGCCAATCCATCTAGACATTGAGTTGAGTTGAAATATAATATATCGATGTCTCGTCAAACAACATATAAAGTTTACAATCCAGAGCTAGCATGCATCTACAACATTGAACATAAACAACATCATGACTCTAAAGAAAAAAATAGCCATGATCTTTGAACCTAAGCGGTCATTTGTTCTATTGATTTAATTGTCATACATAGTTTTGTAATTTCCAAATACTCACCATATAATTCTTCTAGTTTTGAACATAAACAACATTATGAATCTAAAGGAAAAATAGCCATCATCTTTAAATCTAAGCAGTCGTTTGTTCTATTGATTTAATTGTTATAAATAGTTTTTTAGTTTCCAAGTACTCACCGTATAATTCTTCTAGTTTTTTTTCTATGCAAATGCTATTGTCTATCGATAGTTACATACTCTCTCCGGTTCTATAAAAGTTGTCTTTTAACACCAACATAGTCTTCAAAAAGTAACTTAGACATTAATAACTATTATAATATATTTATAAAATTTAAAAGAATTACATATTCTAAAAATACTATTCGAGACAAATTTATGTAAATGATTTTTAAGTATCTACTCTAAATATTTTTAAGCTAATAATAGTCAAAGTTTTAAACGATTAGGTCTACCTATATCTAAAACTACAGCTTTATGGAACCGGAGAGAATATCCTAGTGATTGACATATGTCCAACTCCAAAGTCAAGATCTGGTGTATGTGTATAGAGCTTAATGGTACTATATAGATTAGATAGCTATACATATAATAAGTGGCTTTTCATTTTAGAAATGACATTTTTATAAACAGTGATAAAACTGAAAAGTTAATAACGCAATCACGTATGACACCTCCACGTTTCAAGGTTGAACTTTGGCAGTAAATTTTTTGTAGAATACTTTATTCATGGTTACAAAATCACAACCATAGAAAAATATTTTAAATATAAATTCAATAATATTAATTTTATATCATGTATCATATCATCCACATGTTTTGTTAAATTAATTGTTGGTTAGCGATAAATCTCAAAAGATATATGTGCCTTATATTATCCAACGAAGAGAGTATTACCTAAAGTTAATGGTGTGACGTAGCCGTTTGCCGTCAAGTCTTCTCATGCAAAATACCTGGTGGACATAGCCGTTTGCCGTAGTTTAGACCGGGTGATTAGCTTAGTCCGACGGGCGGGGGAGCTGTCCATCTGCTTGGTCTGTGCCGACGTGGGACCCGCCCGACCTATGCACAACGCAGGAAATGATCTTGATGATGATGTGGCGTGTGCAATCGTCCGGGTGTTAATGTGGTGGGGCTCACCAGCTTTTCGGATTGATTAAATTCAACGCGCATAAAAATAGTAGGCGCCTCCTACTGGCGAGAGGTGAATGGTGAGGCATGCGTCCTTTTGTTCGCGCGACTCTGTTTAGTTGATCGATTGAGATTATATTTATCGCAGGATTATTATTTTTAAATCGACTGAGACGTAAGATATAGAATAACATTTTCTCTAATAGTGCATATGTCCTTAGCTTGCTCTTCTGCTTACTGTTGATAGTGGCGAAAACTAGATTTTGGCTTTCTCTTTTAACTTAGTCCTGCGGTACAAGTCAGAGTATAATAGTACTCCCTCCGTCCAAAAATGTAAGGCGTATTTCAATTAGTTAAGACAAAGCTTTGACCAACAATTACTCTATTCATATGCGATCTATGTGATATAAAATTGATATCATTAGATTCTTCTTTTAAGGTGATTCCTTATGATTATGATTTTGTATCACATAAGTTGTATATTAATAGAGTAATTATTGGTCAAAGACTTGTCTTAACGAATCAAAATACGCCTTATATTCTTGGACAGAGGGAGTAACTCTTTCTTGTAAGAAAATGAGTAATATTGTGGATAGGGAACTAGGGGAGGATATGGATTCTCTTTCGAGAACAATTTGTTCCTTCAGAGAAAATGTAAGTTTATAATGAGTTCTCATGCATGGAATATGGTCTATGTGGGGTTTTCAAAGGGCGAGGAGCCTGTGTATCAATCATAACTGCATGTTGTGGTCGAGCTGAGGGTGACATAAATTGTGCTTTGCGATAGATTGTGCTTTGGAGATAATGCCACGGGCCCGGATGTGTGACTAGCCATTAGTGAGCCTGTACACGGAAGTTTCAGAGCGCTGCCACTCAACAAGCTTCTTGAAAATGGGTGAGGCTCATAGCAGTGATAGCATGTAAGTGCACATAATCTATTGTAGCATTTTTGGTGAGAAAGAGTGTCAAACCCACAAGTAAGCGGTGATTAGTCCCACTTGATTTAAATCTAAAATCAACCTAAAATAAAAAGTAAATGTTGAGATGTACAATTACCTTTCTCGAATACTTGTGTGAACATCGAGGATGCAATAAGTAAATTAAGGAGCAATTACTTGGTTTAGGAAATGAAATCTATTTTTGGAATAAATAAAAACATAAAATAAATAAATACTAAAAGTGCTAGCAGAGGTGTTCTAATGGCTAAACTTGAGGCACGAGGTATATAGATTCACTAGTAGAAATTCTCATTAAGATATTGGGTTTCTAGATCAATGTAAAGCTCATAGAAATAATGTCTAACTAACGGAAGAATATTTTTGTTAGGGAAATACTTTCTCCTAGTACATTAGATCTTATAGCTCTTTTTAAGCGTACCTTCTGTCAATAATCCACTAATCATCATCTCCACTCCACCAATATCATCTTCTGTAGCAGAGGATGACAAGATAAACAACTACTACTATGATCCCTTTTAGGGTGTTAGACAAATACTCATAATCAATTCCAATAAATAGATTGATTACGCATGAAAATGGATGGCAATCATGACGAATTGAAGGCGCCAAAAATGGATGGCTATCATAAATATAGAGAATGCTACATAGTTCCTATTAATAATCTCATAGCCTCGATGGACTATTCACACATCATACAACTTATCAATAACGAATAAGAGATAGAATCCATAAATTGACAAAAACCAAGTTACAAACCAAACTTGAAAGTATTGAAGATTTTAGAGGGGAGTACAAGGATGAACTAGCTATGGAACCAATAAGTATGGATGAGTCTACAGTAGAATTCGTGGTGGTGGTGAAGATAAAAAACTAGGACTTCGGCGAGCGCCTCCTAATATATCCCGCCGCCTCTCCTCCCCCTTCACAACGTGATGACTTATGTATTTTGTAGGCAAAACTCCTCAGGAAAGATAAGGACTTCAACGGCAGCATCGCGCGAGCAACAGGGGGCCCACGCGGCAGGTTGCCCCTGCATGGGGTGCCACGGGGCCCTACCGCATGGAGTCCTTGTGCCTCGGCCGCCGCCGCCCTCTCGTTCCCTCTCTTGCCCCAGAACATTCCTAAAACACTGGTTTTTCTGATTTTTGTGGTGTTTTTCCTACGTGTATGAAATAAAAGAGATAACCTGACAGTCTAACGATTTATTAAATAGTACAGAAAAAATTAAAATATATACAAAAGTTATTTAAAAAAGAAATTGTTAAATTTAAAATAACATGGCAAGTAGTCGAAGAAGAGGTGGTAGAGGCGGCAGAAGTGTTAAGGAGGATACAAGGTTGAAAAACACTTCAAAGAATGGCCTTGCCGCCTACCAGCTTGTGCTATTATTTCTAGTGCTGCAATAGGTGAGAGGATGAGAGGTGGCGGGGAAGAAGGAAGAAGCGAGAAAAAACATAAATTGCTTTTGGAGCAACGGTTAACTCTTCAGGCCAGGAGTTTCCATATAAAATCAAATGAGATAAACATGATCCGAGTAGCAAATGTTGGATGAGTCAGAGATTAGAATTGCCATTTATAAGTCAGTCTTTCTAATGATATAGAATTGAGCGACATACTCTGAGGTAGAGAATAATCCATTTCCCCTGAGGGTCAGATAAATTTTTGATTCTTCGTGCGCTAATTGGATAATTTTTTCATGAAATTCTTGTAAAGTTTTTGCAAATCAAAAGGCTCTGAACACAGAATCTGTCTCTCTCTCTAAGCTTGTCCGGGTAGTACCCAGTCGATGACACGGAAGTGTAAGCATTGTTAATAGTCACATAAGCAGGAATCATTAGCGAGCAAGACGTCACCCGATTTGGATAAACTTTTTTACACAAAGAAGTTGAGCCGCCACCCAAGAGCATTTTGGTTCCGCATGGTTAGTGGACGGTCGGAGAAAACGGAAAAGATCGCGCGCAGAGCACTTCGAGTTTGCATCCATCATTGCACCTGTCTCTTCTCATACATCGTGCTCTAGCCTCTAATGGACAAAGCAAAGAGGACCACTTCAAAGTCAACGGGGTCGCCCGCGTTGACATCTTCCTATCCATGAAAAAGCTTTTTGCACGCCTTCCACTTCCCTTCTGCGTGTGCGGCCGACGCGTGTCCTTCTCGAAACTTCGTAAAGAAACCTCCGAGTGCGATGACAGCTGGGGGCGCCTTGGATAGCGGCGCCGGCCTAGGGCCAGGTCGGACTGCTTGGGACGCTGACGTGGGCGACAAGCACTAGTGGATTTTCTTCCTTTTTTAACTGCAGCTGGTCAGATTTGCTGATTGCATATGCTTTGTTTGGTGGATGGAACAAGCCGTCCACGAGGGTAGATTCTTTTTTTTTGTCTTTTCATTTTTGTCGCGAGAAAAGTCTTTGGCTGAAAATGACTATTGTGTTTGGATCGGAGGCTGCCGTGGAAGTGTTGGATTGGTTGAAGGTGTTACTCCCTCGTCTTCCCTTTAAAAAATCAATTAGCAGCAGGTTACTCCAAGCAATCATTGTTTTTATCTAATCCAACATAGTTAAATTGCACATGGTAACTAATCAAATTCATTATCTAAAAAATCATATTGACCATAGGTGTAGGGAGGTTTCTTCGTCTTGGGAGAACCGAAAGTAACCCAAGTCCGATAATATTTTATACGTTTTTAGGATGATCAATATGAGCATATTGAATAATTATAAATTGCGAAGCCTGTAATGTCGTGTAGAGTGACCAAAAATTGTGAAGCCTGCAGTAACGTGCAGAGTGACCAAATCTGACAATGCAGAATTATGGGAGGTCTATCTATTGCGCTGGCTTCATTTCCTTAACAGCCGATGATGTGCCACTAAGTCGTTTGCGTACCACTAATGAGGGTATCTACAGCTAGCGTGATAAGCCTGTACTGGTGTCAAGAGATACCATGCCACACGTGACCTAAGCTTTCTTTAAAACATATGTTTTCCAACGCAAAAACATCCTCTGTTTCATGCCGCCTCTCTCTCGCCTCCTCCTTTAAACCTTACTAACACACTAGTCTAAGCACTTGCATTGCTACAGAAAAAGAAAAATCATACAGCCCATCAAGTCAACTCGGTATGGTCAGACTCGTTTCGTCATATCCTCTACCCTAACCTATACCGCACATTTAACATGGTTTAAAGGTGAATGGACCAGTATCAAGTCATTCTCTATTCCCTTTGCACCGACCACCAAAACACATTGGAGCTGCTCTAATATCATGCATAAAGCTGATGGAGCTTTTTTTTGCAGATTGGAGGACAAGAATGGAAAATTGTCCTAGAGTAGTGATTTAACAAATCATTATTACAACACTAGCATAGCTGGATTTGCATTTTTGTAATGTCCTACGCCTTGAGTTCATCGACGTGGCAACCTTGGTTTTTGATATTCAGTTTGATCCGGACCAGCCAAGTCCCATCCACTAGAAATTAACTAGCTTAGCTATATGACGCGGCTCCAAGTAAAGTTGCCACTCTAAGTTTAAGTTGATCAAAATCTAAAGTGTGTATGCAGAGCCAAAATGCAAACTTTTCTTGTGGCTTGATGTTGCACAAACACATCATGACAATAGATCACTACTATAGAATATGTCTTTTAAGACCCTCCATCGCACATGGTTCTACGCAGACCGTAAGCGATGTAAACATCGCACACGGTCATCAAATCACGCTCTTGTTTGATGTGCTTGGGCAAAACGGTTCGTGTGCAATGTGGGACACGGTCACCCGTAAATTTCCGTTTGCGATGAGGTAGGAAGCATCGGTAACATTTTTTCCTGGCTGATCATGTGCGATGTTGTGAGAATCGGTTTTGATTTCTTTATTTGCAGAAAACATTAGATCTTAATTATCATCATACCTAAATGGAGCAAAACCGTCTACCTTAATTCCCTCCGTCACTCACCTCGTGACTACTCGGGAATTTGCGGATTATTGGATAGTGCTTTCGCCGAGTACGTCAAGTATGGAGGGAGGTGCTCACCAAAGGAAAACACGTCGGTCTTAGTATACGGGACCGACGTCGTTAAGGTAACAGTTGGTACAACATTCCTCCTAAGTGCTAAGTAATGCTAATTGATGCCCAAATTGATGCCGTAATTCCTCAATAGCTTTTCAGTGTAATCAACAGCCACCTGGAATGAACCTTAGTGCTTTCTACGTTTGTAAGCAAATGATGATGGTCGTCCTGAGTTCAAGGACAAAAGACACTGTTGGCCTCCCTGCGGTTAGTAATATATGAGATTCTCAAGATTTTACTTTTTACCTATATGCACCCAAATCTGAATTTAATTACTTCGTGCAGATTTTGGATTCGATAGACAAAAAAACCATTGAGCCATGCCGACATTGTCGAAGTTAGAGGACAGTTTGCCTACTTCTTCGCCTTGCAGGTCATAGCAGAAAGGGGACAATTCAGATCGTCTTAATTATGAGGTCTTTATTTTCTTTGTGTTGGTGGTGAACCTTGTTAGATATGGCTGATGAATTTTGTGAAATGATATTGTTGCCTGATAAAATCCTGTTGTTGTTGTTGTTGCATTGCACACGGCCAAACTTTGACATTGCCACCATCGCACACGATTCCGACGGCAAACACTTGTGTGATGTGCTCACCAACGCATACGTTCCCTAGCTTCTGATCGTGTGCGATGTGGTTACTCATTGCGCACGGTCCGGAGGTCAGGACCGTGTGCGATGTGGCCGCTCATCGCACACGGTTCTGCTTCGGTGACCGTGTGTGATATGGCTCCTCATTGCGCACAACCCGGAGGTACAGAGCGTCTGCGATGTGACCGCTCATCGCAGACGTTTCTATTTCGACGACCGTGTGCGATGTGGACGCTCATCACACACGTTTCGTGGAATGTGATCATGTGCGATGTGGATCTCATCACACACGTGCCGAAAAGTTCAGGCGTACGTGATGTGGCTATCATCGCATATGCTTCTAGAGATGTGCACGATGTGCCCCTAACATCGGTGACCGGCCGGTGGTGACAATCAGTAGGACCGTATGTGATAAGTTTTTTAACCGTGAACGATAACCTGTTCTGTAATAATGGATGTGCTTATCATATGCTAGCTTTGTCTTCATTCTTCGAGAACGCCCTCTCACCTTTATAAGGACAGTCCTTTCACTACTGCAGTTTGGTTACCGGTGAACTCCTGGCTTGGTAAGTCTAAACTTTCTCGTAGGTTGACACATGGTGGGAGAGCTTTATGTGATCGACAAATAAAGAGCAAGATCTGATTAGGAGTGGGTATTTGGTGTGTGTAGACGGAGCGAAATCATTCTATCTTCATGAGCAGGATGTTGACTTACCATGAGTCATCTTTATCGCTCTGGAGAGCATTAGGCAAAGGTTCCTCGCGACCTATACGCCTGGGGTTAGTGAGTCCACTGATTGCGAATAATCCGCATGCAGCAAGTGATTTTCTGGCATTGTTTCTTTGAAAACTAGGCATATTTGTATATACGTGACTACTGATATTTCTTATTAATGGAAAGCTGGTTTATCCAAAAAAGAAAATATTATATACTTAGGCTTTGTCTTTTCCGAATTATTGTCAAATGGTTCTAATGTTTTGTCAGGGAGAAGACGGCACGCGCTCTTTAGTGGGTCAAAATCACTATTTTGACCCTTTTTGGATACTTTAGCACGAAATGACCCTAGTTCGAAACTTTTTTGAAAGCTGACCCTTTTGGCTAACGCCACTCACGGTGGCGTGTGACTGCAAGGGCTAACGCCATGGTTAATGGCGTTCGCCCCTGGTCCACGCTCGGCCAGTCCCGCTAACAGCGCTGACGTGGCGAAGCTCTGGACGCCACGGACAATGGCGTTCGCAGGCAGATCCGAACGCCATCTGGCGTTCGCTCGCATATTCCCTGGCGTTTGCTCGCATATATGAACGCCACGACCTCTGGCGTTAGCCCCCCGAAGGGTTAAGTGGCCGGGGGGCCGCGGGTGGGCTGCACCCACCCACTCAGCGCCCAACCACTCGACCCCCACCTCCCCAACCGAGTTGCTGCCCTCTCCCCCCCCCTCTCCTCCACTCAATCTCCTCTCAAATCCCTCTAAATCGGCACCATTTCTTCGTTGAATCAGACCCCTTTACATCTCTTGAGGTAAACTCTCCCCTCTCCCACGATTTGGTTGGTTGAAATCGGCTTATGTGGTGGCATTGTTTACTTTTGGGGAAACCCTAGTTTTTTGGATTTCTTACAAATGCATTGTTGAAATTGTGAAATGTGGGTTAGTATGATGTTTGTGATGTGTAGTAAGCCTTAGGGTTGGTCATTGTCACACCTTGATTTTCCAAAACCCGAAAATTTAGGACTTTCAAAAACTTTTTACTGAATAATGCTAACTAGAGCACACTCGATTAAAACTTTACTTCAATCATGCTAAACCCTAAAAGGTGAGACAAGCCGAAACATCCCATCTCTGTTCCTATTCCCTTAAACTCCACTTGCCGAAGCTCTGTCCGGCAAATGCTCCACACCTTGACTCCATGTGTGGCTACACGCCCCTGCATTTCCACCTTGAACACACCCTCGGCAACCTTTCTCCCTTTCTCTTAGTCAGTGCAATCTATATCAGCGCCTACAGCTAGTATCCACATGGTACCCTGGTGAAATGGAAACGTATATATGTCGCAAATCTCTTCCGAATGAAGTGATCTTCTGCCACATACTTCGCCATGTCCTATCGTAAGTGTATGCACGTATATACTGCCTTTGGATATACGCATATACGTGAAACCCTAACTCCTTCCCCAGCTACGGATCAAAGCCTTAACTCTTCGGTTGCCCTCACCGTCAACCCTAAGCGTATATACGTGCGTACCAGCAAAATTTCTCGAACCCTGACCCCCTATGAGTTCCTATGATGATTCTACCACTATCGCACCCCCATATACGCTCGAGTTTCCAAGTGCATGTGTGCACATACACTTTTAGAATTGAAACGTATATGCGGCATGAATTACCTCCGCATGCCATGACCTTCTACCAACCATTTCGCCATGTCCAGTCTAAGCATTTACACCCATATACTACTTTTGCATATATACGCATATACGCAAACCCCGAACTCCTTCTCTCCGAATCACATGTTAAACCGTAATTCGATCATTCGATCTAAACCCCTACTCCCATTGGAACACTCGTGTTCATGTTCTCTTCCCCCTCGAAAACCTAGTTCTATATGTTCCCTCTCGACCACCAGGTACAACTCTAACTCCAAGATTTTACGAAACAAAAAAAAGAGAGAAAGTCATTATGGTGTCATGAGTAAATTCCTAATCAATTCCAAAATAACTCGAGTAAGTAAAGTATAGGAATTTCAAACAGAAAGTCAGAATTCAAGTTTTGGCCAAATTCTTGCAATTGGCTTGTTTCTAGCCAACTTAAACATTCCAAGATTTTTAAACACTGTGTAAATTATCCCCTCACATAACTGACTCACTTCTGCAATTAAAAAAACCCAAGTTTTATTTCAAGCTTGCCATAAAATTCAAGGGGCTGCCTGCTCCTTACTGTTCTTTCGTCAATCCCTGCTGACCTCTACTCTGTCTTGCTATAGCTACAGAGGGTGTACCAACCGAACTCCTTTCCACTCCCTACCGCGTGGACCCAACCCCGCATGACAGTTTCATCTTCTCCCCTACTCTCATCTTCCTCCCAATTCTTTTCTCTTCTCTCAGCAGCCTACCCTGGCAACTGTTCCTCAGTGTCAAGCACCTTGCCACCTCCCTCTGCTAAACACTGCTAGTGCTATCCCTACCTGAACACGTATCGCTGCCATCAAAAATCGGTGCCTAACTCAGCTGGATTCCTACCGAGGTTGGCGTCGCCACGCGCGCCCTGGCCATGTGCCCTTCTCAGCTCTTTGAAGTCCTGAGCTGCTACTTCTTCTCTCCCCTCCTGCTCTCTTCTCCTTTTTCACCGCAGTAAGCCAAGCTCCACTCCATATGCTCCTTTCTAAGCCCATCTCCTCCCTACTTCCCTCCTCCTCCAACCCGTGCGTTGCTCCTCTTCTTCTTCCCCATAGCAGCCGAGCTTCCCTGGTGTTCAACCCGGGTTAAAGCCGAGCCAGCCGAGCTCTGATTTCCCCCCAGATTTCCAAGCCCCCACCTCCTCCTCTCACCTCTCCATCTTCTCCATCGCCTGAGCTGCCACAAACTCCCTCTTTTCTTTCATCAAGCTCAAGCTTCTCTATCCCGAGTGCCCCTGTTTCCCCTTTCTTCTCCCTGCTCGACTCCCTTCGCTAGCAACAGCAGCCAGCTCAAGCTCCTGCAGCTGCTATTTTGGAGCCGCTGCCGTGTGAGCGAGTACCGCTCAAACGCCACCAACTGCTCCCGGCGGGACACCTCTTCGTGCAGTCGCCACCATTCCCTCACCGAAGGCGCTCTCCAGCCGGCTCCGACTAGCGCCACCCTTTGCCACTGCCTCCCATTACCGCCGTCACCACCAAGAGCAAGCACCGCTCCGTCGCCCCAGCACCACGCCCTTTTTCCTCCGCTGCGACTGGCTGGAGCCCAACCTCCGCGCCGCCAGCCATGGCTTCCGAGGTAAGCGCCGCCCCAGCTCCTGAGCCTCCAGGAGTACTCCGCCGCCAGTAGGGCCTCCGCCGGCCATGGGTTTCCGAGGTGACCGCCACGTCCTCATCGAACTCCCCGTGCCACCCTAACTCTACGAGGTGGCCGATGTCGTGTCCCCGGCGCTTCGCTGCCGCTGGCCGAGCAACCACCTCAGCTCACGCCGTCGAGTCGGATCTTTTCCCAGCAAGCACCGCTCCTGGTTCTTCACCACCGCCGATGGCCCATCCGCTCGCCGAGCCGCCACCGTCGGCCTACCCCAAATCCCCTCTTCCCGCCTCAGCAAACGGAGCCGCGCAGCTAGGGCCCAGCCAACCGGGCCGCTCGACTGCCCCTTCTCCCCTTCGGCACTCAAGCCGACTTGTCGCCACCGGTGGTGAGCTACCGCCGCGATGGTCGCCTTCGCTCCGCGAGCCACCGCTCACCGGCGACAAGTTCGCACCGAGCTGCCCGCACTTCCCCATTCCCCATTGGACCGCCGTTCACCACCAGAAAAGAAAAATTCTCCCGAGCCGCCACCGTAGTCCTCTCTCTCTCCGCTAAGCGCATAGAAGAAAACGTTTAACCATTAAACTCACTGGCAACCCCAACTAAATTGATTTCTCTCATATAAGCTTCCAAAATCCAAAGTGATCCATCGATATTAGTTCATAACTTTTGAAATGATTTGAGTTTCAAATTTTGAACAAATTTCAAAGATACACACATAATAGTATATGTCCCTCAATTAGACCCCAAAGTAAAGTGATTCTTTTTCCAAATACCGCCTAAAATCACATGCAATCTGTGATACCAGTACACCTCTAAAAATTTAAATATTGAAACAGAGAAAGAAACTAAGCCTTATGTGACCTTAATATCTTTTAAATAAACACTTATTAAGATATTCAACTGGATCTGGTCCTAATGTAGGTTGAGTTTTAAGACATTCACACATACATTAAAACCAAGTAAACCCTAACATCTCAGAATACCGCAAATGCAACATATTCTTAAGTACCTAGTGTAGTATTCGCCCAAAACCATATAGATGAATAAAAGACTCCTAAAATATTTCATGGCAAAATACATCCTCTGGTCTTAGCCAGACCATGCCAGCCCGAACGTATCCTGGATTTAGTATCAAAATTTAATCTTACCATGAAGCAAATAGAAGAAAACCCTAATGTGGTAGTACACCCTCTAGTTGATATCTCACGTGTAATAACCTGAAAGCACTGCGTCAACTTCCTAATGACTTTTCAAAGTCAGTAGCTACCCTAACAAGCTAAGAGGGTGTGATTGGATGTTCCATTTGATTAGTTGGTGTTATTTGGAATTCTTCTTGCACCGTAGTTTACTCGACGTCTTGTAACGTGTAGTTCCGACGCTACGAAACCGCGCGAGGAGTTCTGGACGATTGTCGTACCAGGTTCAAGCTCGAGACTCAGCCAGTCTTGCCAGGCAAGCATTCCCACTTTGATCATGTTGAATCCCCTATATGTGTGAACTTTAATTATTTGTTTGTGAAACTTGCATGCTATGTGGATATCAATGGTATTTTGTGTAGACCTAGTTATACCCTATAACTGGATATGACTTAGGCCTGAATATTCGATCCTTGTAACCCTAGATGTATTAGTCGGTTGTTCAATGACCGACAAAGGTATTAAGGCTATAGGTGCTAGCCATGCTTAGACCTGCTATAGTTAAAAACTAATTTTTGTTCAGTTTATACGAACTCCTTGGGACATGGGAATAAACCCTCGGAGAGCATGTGCTTTCCAAGATGCCTGTTTCAAAAGAAATGTTTGCCAAAACCCCAAATAAAACGAAGGAGGATTTTGATTCGGGTGAGAATGCTAAGGGCAGCCTGGGGCTGTAGAGTATCTGATGGTGGCATGGTCGTCCGGGACGGACATGAGTTGAAATGGAGTCTTGCTCGAATCAATTAAGGACCGAGCCTAAGTGCCGCTAAACTAGTTCCCTCACCGTACGTCCACATGTCCTATATGGGAAAGGACTTGGCTTAGTACCCCGGCAAGTATTAGGGTATGGACCTGTGGGAAGTAGGAAGGATGTGCTAGGTGTTTAAAGTCCTAGGGATCCACCACCGCTGGGCGGTTGGGGTGGATGCGACACAAAGGTAGGGAGTCCCATTTTTGGTCCGGGACGCAAAAGTTGGGTTACCACCTAGCGGGTCCAGCTCTAGTATGGAAGCGGGCGAAGGTCTCGTTATAATAACCCTGCCGGCACTCCTTGTGAAGAGTGCTCATTTGGCCATGGCAACAAGGGGGACTTACATCTTGTGGGTAAAGCCGTACAACCTCTGCAGAGTGTTAAAAACTATTCGAATAGCCGTGTCCTCGGTTATGGACATGAACTGGTAAGGCCACACACTGGTTAGACTAAGATTTGTTTGTGAAAGCTTGGGAAAGGGATTAAGGACGTGGGCATGACGTGTCCACAGTGTGCAATTTACGCTACACGGCTGGTAGCAAGGAATTGCAAGGGAAGGAGGCTAGCCGTACTATCCGGGATAGTACGGGCTAAGTATTGAGTTAAGCGGAGGCTAGCCGCACTATCCGGGATAGCACGGGCTGAGCTCTACATTGAGGAGGCCAGCTGTACTATCCGGGATAGTACGAGCTGAGCAATGAGATGAGGAGGCTAGTCATACTGCCCGGGTAGTATGGACTGAGTCCTCACAAGTGATAAAAAGGAGGTAGCCGGGTCTACCTCAAGAGAAGTCTTTGTTGCTTTGAATTGCTCGGATTTGCAAAACTGCTTTGGGATCTACTATTCTCGTATTTAAGTTGTAAACTTACATTTCCGCACAACAAGCAACTTAGGTTAGAGCTATTCCTTGATCTATTCCCTGCATGAAATATTGCCGTATATTTCCTCCTGTGGGAATAGCTTGCGAGTACATTCAATGTACTCACTTGGCTTGTTGATTTGGCCAGACGAAGGAGACATCAATTCCAAAGATATGATTACGATCACGACAGCTAGGGCGTAACCCCAGTTAGTTGCCTGTCGGGATTTGGCATATTGCTAGGCCACATCATCGCTTGTTTTTTCCGCTGCAAGTTTATAGCCATTGGGCTACAGGTATCAGACAATCGACCTTGACGGTCTATTTCCATATTGTATGATGATATGCGTATGTATGACCATGATATACAGTTCAACTTGTGTGTACCGGCTACTGATCCAGGGACCGATATAGTAAACACAAGGGAGTATCCGGCCTTAAAACGGGTACGCCACAGTCATATGTTTGTGGTTTGTAGCAATAACTAGGGTTAGGGTTAAGGTATGTGGTAGATGGAATAATAGATATAATGCCATGGTCTATTTTAGACATTGCTTGTGATGTGTTTTTGGATATAATGTGGTAGGGTTGTCATTGATGCATTACATTTCTTGTCATTGTTTTTTAGATGGCGAGAATTGTTAATGTTCATTATGTGGATAAGGCGGCATTTTTGAGTAACAATGCCGAGATTGTTGACAACGAGGAGAAAGTCATGGTATTTGTGACAAGTCCTAGTTATGACGAGGTTGCAGAAAGAGTAAGGAATGTGTTGAATTGGATGGACCTGAGTGAGCAAGTTGAACTAAAAGGGAGATATGATGTTGGGTCAGGACCTCGTTCTCGAATGAAGGTAATGCCTATCACGTCGACTTGGATTGGGGGGCATACAAGGAGTTTGTTATGGCCTCGCAAGACAAGTCTCTCGAATTATTTGCTACGAAGGTTGAAGGTCCTCGGTTGCATATTCACTTGAACCGATGTGCCTCCGCATGTGATGATATGAGCCCAACTAGAAGTGTGCCATTTGTTGATGGTAGGGTCGAGGTTTATGTCCCCAATGTTATGAGCCAACCGCCTATGAGCCAACCATTTGATCCCGAGGTGAATGATATTGACCAAGAGCATGAACAAGATTGTGATGTCAATGTGGAGGGTGATGATATTGACCAAGAGCATGAACAAGGTTATGACATGGAGGGTGATTGAAAGGACCGAGATGCCGACTAGAGGGGGGTGAATAGTTGCACCCGGATTATGAATCGTATGTGGTTTTGGGAAGATTGGTCGGCTCCCGGCCGGCTCGCACCTCGGGTGTCGGATCGTTCTACCTTGGTGCGTATGGCGCAGGTACCGTGCCACCGGGCGGACGAGTCCTTCGGTCCTTGGCGACTTCGCGTTCCCCTACCCTAATGCAATTCCGGGTCCGTGACATTCCACCACTGCAGAGTTAGTGGTCGCTGACTTTGTCCGCTAGCTCGTCTCCGATGCGGGCAAGGTTGTCGCTGAGACGACATCATGCTGTGACTCGCCCCGTTCAGGCAAGCGGTGGCTGCGCTCTGACGTCGGCAGCGGCGTTGTCATCGGTGGAGGCTTGGCCCTAGCTTGTCGGACTGCGCGGTGGAGTGGCATCCTCCGGGTTCAGCTCGCTTGCCGGAGTTGGCGCGACTCCGCCTCCAACGTTGGCAACTCGGCGGAACCATTTCCACTGGAGTAGCGGCGGGGTCAGCTCCGGCATTGGCTCTGGTGCCTCCGCTACGGTGCGACAGGGCGCTGCCCCATGTGGAGCCGGCTCGGCGGCGGAGTTTGAACTTGGCCTTGTGGACATGCAGGCTGCGCGGCCTCCTTTGTCGCCCAACTTCTTCTGACGTGCAGTGACAAGTTCCTACTCCGGCGTCAGTGAGTGCCTCCATCCGCTTCAACGCAAAAAGATGAAGGCTAGGCTGAAAGGCTGCGTACCTGAAGTCGTGGGGATCGCCTTGGCCACCGTGTTCTCTTCTTGGGCCTCCCCTGGTGGTCGGTGCTCCGGAAGAAGAAGTGGGAGCCGACTGGGAGGCAGTCGGCCGAGAACGCTTGGAGGCCGACTCTGAAAGGACCGAGATGCCGACTAGAGGGGGGGTGATAGTTGGCTTATATAATTTCCTCTTTAATCTTCTGTTTAAGTTATCAGATTAACTTCACAAGTTAATAGTGAACAGCTGTGACACAGGTGAGAGACACAGATGAAAACTATGTGTAATTAACACACAGCTGTCACACAGGTGAAAGACACAGGTGAGAGATAACCTGACACAGTGCTCTACTTATACTAACTGTGACACAGTGCTAGCACAGGTGAATACAAGTGAATGAAACAGCTGATAACAGATGATCACACACAGGTATAAAGGTAATCTAGCACAGTGAAAAGGTAAGCTTAGCAGATCAGTCTAAGAGACACAAGCTGGTAAGTATGAGCAAATATGCATGCAATACAGGAAGTAAAGGAGACTCAGAGGATTTTCACCGAAGTTTCCCAACTCCTTTGCGGAGAAGGTACGTCTCCGTTGGAGAGACCACTCCTAAGAGTTGCCACACTGAATCATGCTTGTTCTCCGAGTACCTGATCTTTCAGGACTCTTCCTTTTGCTTGTGAGATCCTTTTGCCTTGTGGACAGGTAGAGACCTCAGAGCACCTTCACAACTACTGGTTCAGCCACACAAGCTTGGGTGATACCAGCAACTCCTACACCCGTCTAGGAGCAGACACACTCCAAGAGTAACAGATGATCCAGCAGCATCTCTTGGAGGAACCTTTGCTCGTGCTCTAGCTCACAAACCCACTCGAACTAACCCTTAGGCGCTTGGCTCTTGTGGAGTGGTTGGAGGCTTACAACGGTCGTATGTGAATCACTGATTTGAGCAAGGTTGAGGACAGAGCCTCCCCTGTCCCCTATATATAGGTCCACAGGCACTGACACGTTACCACTGTTGCCGACGTGAGGAGTAATGTGGGCCACCGTGTCAACCACCGGTTACACAGAACACCCTACGCCCACTGTACCCGGCTCAGCAGACCGACACCTGTGTCACCGCGGCACACACAGGTGAACCCTCAGCTGATAGGCAGCACATACTCAGCCGGTCCTGGCACACTACTGCCCTCAGCATACTCTACCTAGCACCTGAAAAGGAGAGAACCTCTGATAGACCCCTGACACAGCAGACCCTATCGCAGCAGATCCCTTAGCTTTACAAGCTCCTCCCGGTACAGAGTGTGAACCTGAGTCATAGAGCGAAGACCACCTGTGACACAGCTGTGTCACACACGTGCCTAGCTCTAGGTTTTCACACAGCTACATACTTTTGTGCAAAGCTATTGACACAGGCATTGCCTCAAACACCACCCCTTGACCACACTCTGAGCAATGAGCAAGGTTCTCTTAGACAACTGCTACTATTTCATCCCTCTTGAAGCGGGTGTTCCTATGCTCAAGAAACAAACTAGGCTCACTGCCACAGTGCACGGCCCTGACGCATCAGCACATCACTGCTTGCACTCTG
>JAGXJF010003777.1:0-78599 GCA_019208055.1 Stipa capillata
CCTGTAGTAGTGATAATCTGAATCTGAATATCTAGCAAGATCAAAACTAGCATCCTTAGGATACCAGAAACCTAGGTTGGATGTATGAACTAGATATCTCAAGATTCTCTTAACGGCCACAGGATGACACTCCTTATGAGCGGCTTGAAATCTTGAACACATGCATACACTACACATGATTACGAGACTAGATGCACAAAAATAAAGTAGAGAGCCAATCATGGATTGATATACCTTTTGATCCACAGACTTATCTTCCTCATTGAGGTCGAGACACCCGTTGGGTTGCATTGGAGTACGAATTGGCTTGGCATTATTTATGTTGAATTTCTTGAGCATATCCTTGATATACTTGCCTTGACTAATGAAATTTCTTTCTTCTAATTGATTGACTTGGAGTCCAAGGAAGAACTTCAATTCATCCATCATGGAAATTTTGAATTTGTTGGTCATCATCCTTTTGATTCCAAACTAAATGCATTGTTAGTCGACGCAAATATGATATCATACACATATATTGACAAACTTAGCGAACAATGTGCAATTGATATTTCCAACTTTAAAGCCTTGTTGACTAGAAACTCCTTAAGACACTCATACCATGCTGTAGGAGCTTGTTTGAGACCATATAGTGGCTTCTGGAGTTTGTATACATGGTTAGCAAACTTAGGGTCTTCAAACCCAAGAGGTTGCTCTAAATAGACTAGTTCACTGATTTTTTCCATTTAGAAATGCACTCTTAACATATATTTGATAAAGCATGATATTATGATGATTAGCATAAGAAATCAAGATTCTATTGGTTTCTAATCTAACAACTGGGCATAAGTCTCACCAACATCCAAACCTTCGACTTTGTTTACCCTTAGGCCACAAGTCTAGCCTTGTTCCTCACAACTTGTCTATCTTCACCTAGTTTGTTACAGAAAACCCACTTCGTGCTGATGATGTTTTGGCTTGGTCGTTCCACAAACGTTCAAACTTGATTGTCCTCAAAATTGTTGAGCTCTTCATGCATGGAATTTACCCAACCCGGATCCTAGAGAGACTCATCTACCTTGGTTGGCTCCAAAGAGGAAATAAGTAGGTAATATTCACAAAAATTTGCAACGTAGGAGCGAGTTTGAGTGCCTTTACCCATGTTGTCAAGGATCTGGTCAACCAGATGATCTCGTTGCAAGTTCCTATGCACCTTGGATGATCTGATTGTGCTTTGGATTGGACTTGAGATGGGATTTGTGTTTGTAATTGAGGTTGAACACCATTATTTTGGACTTGGGTCACCTCCATACTTTGAATCTCATCATACATCGATGTGAGAGGCTCCACTTGAATTGATGACATGCTTTTCTTAACTTCCATTAATATCATTTCCCATAGTGACATGTTTTTTATGGTATTTGCCAGCTCATCATCAACTACATCAATGGAAACATTTTCCACTTGGGAACCATTAGTCTTATCAAATTTCAGGTTGCACGTTTCTTCAATTATACATAAAGTATAGTTGAAGACTCAACAGGTGTTGGCTATTCTTACGGTCTATAGATATTTATATGTGCAAATACACGAAAAAGCTGTTGTAGCATTTCACCTCGGAAGTATTCAAAGTTATCAATCCGTGGGAAGCAAATATGTTTGAGTAGAAATATCAGATTATCAATACATCGTATATATGTGAGTCCACCTCCTATCCTTAAGGAGAGACATTTCTAGATAATAGGATAATAAAATAGGGGAATGATAACCAAATAAGGAGGGTTGCCGACCAACACAAGTAATGACTAACAGGTAGCTAGCTAACCAGAGTCTATAGTAGGTAGGTAAGAGATCTCGTTCCTCTTTAAAGTGATATAATATAATTACCACTATATTAATTATCAAGTATTGAATAGGTTGGTATTTAATAACTCTAGAAACCGGGTATTAAGTCTAGATGCTGTCACCGAATAGGCTTAACACTTTGCGCTGTAGTGGGACTAAGTCTCGGAAGAAACTTGAAATATCCCTCCTATAGTTATGCACTACTATGGGACAAAGCTTGGCTACACTAAAAGTTATTGTCTCAACAGGAACTCTAAGGCGGTGGTTATCTAGAGCTTCAGTATACCCTTAACACGGTCATCTACCAAGACATACCCTCAACATCGTCATATGCCTAAACAACTATGAGAGCAGCCCTTAGCATGGGTTGTACACCTACTAGAAGGATAAAGCTTACCCTATCAATAGATCCTTAGCTAAACAATAATATTGCGAATAGAAAGAAATGACATCAGGAAGATAAACTTAATAAATAGTAATACTCAAAAGATCATTTATATTTCAATATTCAACAACGGTAAAAAAAAATACATGGAGCAGGACACATACCGACATACCAAAGAGGATTTCCTCAGAACTTTGGCTCGCAAACCAATTCTTCCTCCTATACTACTTTGTGACTCCAGTGTCGCCTACACTACTCTACTAGAACTACAAGTGAGGTGGCACCTTGAAGAGGAGAGAATGGTGATGCTTCCTCCCATTAAGTGAAGGAGTGGAGGGGGTTTATATAGGCTGGCCGACCTTGGCTAGGTCAGTCGATCCCTGTCCATGTGACAGCTCTTGCGGCAGGGCCGGCTGAACTAGGCTAGGTCGGTGGGGTCGACCAACCAAGTCGGGTGGCCTAGGGTTGGCCGATCCTCAATCAATGGTGGAGCTTGGTCCACGGGTGGTGCAAAGGATAGAGGCGTGACTAGCTCTTCCGTGGGGCTTCTTAGCGCACACAATCCCCCGAGCGACAAGGTAAGTCCCCTAGGTAAATTTGGTGGGACGGTCGACCCTCTGGCCTAGCCTTGCTGTGACGTACCCAGTTTTATGGCCGGATAAACCCCTGTGTTTCCTGTACTAGTCCCATGATCAGTAGCCAGTACACACAAGTTAACCTGTATATCATTGTCATAAATGCACATATCAGTATATGATATGTAAATAGACCATCTAGGTCGAGCTCTTATACCTGTAGCCCATCGGCTAAAATCTTACAGCAGAAATCAAGCGGTGATGTGACCCATCAGTATGCCATACCCAATAGGCAACTCACTAGAGTTACGCCCTAGTCTTCACAAACACTATCGTCATCCTTGGAGTAGAAATCTCCTTCGGTTGGCCAAATCAACAAGCCAGGTGAGAACATTGAATGTACTCACAAGCATTGCACAAGGAGAGTATAACGGATATATCTCATGCATAGCTATTCAAGAAGTTGCCTCTAGCCTAAGTTGTATGTTAAGCGGAAAAGTAGTTTTTCATTCAAATATGCGAATAATAGATATGAAGGCATTTTCGAAATCCGTATATAGTTGTAGTAGTTCTTGCTAGTCAATCGCTAGCTAAAGGCCCATAGCTCCATCTATCACCTTTGGTAATCCTTAAGCCCCACTTGACCTATCTCCGTGTAGCACGAGCTAGGTTCGCTTCTGCAGTTCCCGCTGCTCGCCCATAGCTCAGAATGCACACTGTGAATACATCATGCTCCTGTCTGCATACCCTTACCCCATGTTTTGCAAACAAATCAAGTCTAACCAATGTGTGGCCTAGCCAAGTTATGTCCATAATCGAGGACACAACTATTCAAATAGATTTTTAACACTCTGTAGAGGTTGTATGACTTTATCCACAAGAGGTAAGTCCCCCATTGTTGCCGAGTACTAACAGGTACACTTCACGAGGTGTACCGGTCACTACTGCAGAACAGGTCACTACTGACGGTCGCCAAACCCCCTCTACTGACGGACAGGGGGCCCGTCACCCTGGAAATGTCAGTGGAGGGGGTCACGCCACTGACGGGCATAGGGTCCGTCAGTACTGTTTATTTCTACTGACGGGCCCACGGGGACCGTCAGAGGAGATATGTATTCCTGCTAGCCGACGGGCACCTGGTTGTATCAGTACTGACGGTCGCGTAATAAAAGCCCGTCAGTAGAGGTATACCTTCACTGACGGGCTGTCCGTAAGTGCCCGTCAGTAGAGATATGTCGACGGGCACCTAGTTGTATCAGTACTGACGGGCGCGTAATAAAAGCCCGTCAGTAGAGGTATACCTTCACTGACGGGCTGTCAGTAAGTGCCCGTCAGTAGAGGTATGTATTCCTGCTAACCGAAATTGATTTGTGTCAGCTCATAATCACACTTAGATTATTCATAATAATAGACTATAGTATTACATTATTCCTAATCACAGACTATACGAAGTATTCATTCACAGAGTCAAATGTCTTAATCGCATAACATTTATGATCACATATATAGTATGTACACTCGAACGACAATCACAAGTATGAAACAATTGTTTATTGAATTACAGAAACAACGATTCTATTGATTCCCGCTTAAGTTTGGCTTCGGAAATTGGGGGCCGACGTAGAATTCACCCATCGGATTGATGACTTCAAGGTTGATGAGTCTGGCGAAGACTTTTTGGATGCGAGCAAAGTCCTGTCGCCAGTCGTACATATGACTTCCCAACTCGCTCCAAGCCTTCAGTTCTTTCATATCTTTCCAATGCTTGTTCTTGTACCGGACAAAGAGGTCCATATGGGCGCAGGTGTAGTACCCACATGTCACGCTATTTTCCGGCTGAACTCTGCAAGGGAACTTGTAATGGTGTACCAGTTTTATCGCTTTTACAGGTATTTTTGTATGCCCCGAGAACTTGGCTCTGAAGAAAGCTGCATCCAGAATCTTAGCTATATTTGTGAAGTCCGCTGTCTTTTTCGACGAGGAGTCAAAGTAAAAAGCCTTGGCCCAGCTTGGAACGATCGCAATTAGGACCCAGTGGTCGCTGCGTAAATGTGAACAACTGAACGTAGCAGGCGGAGATATGTACGTAAAAACAAAATAAACTCCATGGTGCTAAGTGTAGGACTTACGGAGGGTTATAGGGGGCTAGTATGCAGTCCTTGTCCTTATGAACCAGGAATGCATGCGACAGGTATTCTTCAAGAAATCCTCGACCGTCTGGGGTCCGGCATAGCCTTCGTTCATGCATATCGGATCGACTATGCCAATATAACTGTCCCGAAGACGTCTGCACTCTTGGGCTTGGTACAGAGCCCATAGCCTGACCAGCGTGGTGTCGAGCCTATAGAGGTTGTATAAGTTGAAAAGGTCTTGGTCATGTTGCATGAAAAAATTATATTCCTTTGGCACCTTCACCTTCCAATATTGGCAGAATGTACCAGGATCTCTGGACATCTTCAGGTAATCTTCATGCAGCGTCTTCATGTCATCCGACAGATTGTCCAGCTCATCCTGTGGGAGCAAGTCCTGACCTGGTTCGTAAACATACCGCCAGAGGCCCTTGCTCCATGTAGATATTCTACTGACGATGTTGAGAAGGATAAGGTTTTCTGCCTCTGCTCCTTTCTTTCCTTCTCGCCGGTGCCGCCCGTCTCTTTTTGCTTTTCCTCCTCTGGTGTACCGGCTCCGAGCTCTTGCCTGCCGCCAACGCTGCTTCCAGCGTCTCAGCTAGCGTGGCGGGAGAGAAAATCTTCCCCCTCGGTTGATCTAGGGGGTCGCCTTGAACCTCGGAGGGCCTTTCCGACACTCCCGGGGACCGCAAAATCGGTGACATGTGCTGGTCCCGACAAGATGGTCCTCCAGGTCTCTAAAGGACGGGGGTGATTGGCTGAGCCCCAACGGAGATCGTTCGATTGATGGAGAGGGGTTGTTGGACGAGGGGCCCGTGCGAGGAGAGGCCGCCACGGTTATAGTGATCTGGCTCTTGGGCCACTGGATGAAGCAGTTTCTGCACTGCCCTAGCTTCGTCAGCTCCTCTTCGGGGGGGACAGGGACTAACACCTCACTGTAGTCGTTGAGGACGAGGTCGACCTGCACCTTCGCATGGTGCTCCCGCATAGGAACACAGTGCAGGACTGCCCCCTCCGGCATTGGGAAAACCTGACCGTGCGCCACCGGGAACTTCATGCCAGGAATCTGCACCGTGAGTGTGCATCTAGTGGCTTCCTGCGAAACAGAGGATAGACGTGCCGTCCGCACTGGAGTCAGGACAATGAGAACAGCTCGTACTATAACGACACGTTTAGCGGACGAGACTTACGGTGATGCTGTCGACGGGATTCACCGAGTAGGGGCCGCCGTCCGAGGTGGATGCGCAGCTGCTCCATCCTAGAGGCTGGTTAGCGGGAGCCACGCTCTGCTGGCCTTGCGCTGCGGCCACCTACATACGTAGCCACGTCTGCTCGGCAATCTCGCGCATTTGCTCCCGCAGATTGTCCATGAACTCCTGGCTGTCTCTCCGGGGGCGGCGGCTCCCCTCGGGGTTTCGGGGAAATACCTTATCCCATTTAACGCCATCCCCGACGCCTACTACACGGCCCCGATGCTCCGGTTTCTGTCGGGCCTTCGCCAGATCGTCGTTCCATCTTGGGAAGCTCGTGACGGAGTCCTGCGAGCTTCCAGGCTGCTGGCTCAGTTCGGCCTGCAAGTTAAATTACGTGATGAGAAGACAGCGTATTTGGATGCAACGTAATGAAGTACGAAAAGAGACTGGGTTGAGTCGTTACCAGCCGGTCGGCCACCACTTGCAGTTCCTCGGACTCATAAATTGGTGACCCTGTCACAGGGTCAGACCTTGTGTGCGCCCTCATGTACTCCCTAGCGCGCGGCTCCCTGAGATGCGCGAAAGGAGGTGCTTTCCCAGCCGCGGCTAATTTTTCGTCCTCTTTGGCCCACTTCGGTCTCTTCCCCAGGTATCCACGGCTGCCGAGCTTGTGGTCTAATGTGTTCTTCCTGCGCAGCTCTTTCCCCCACCCGGCTCTTCTCCTGGAATTCTGGGCTCCTTATTTGAGCAACGAATTCGTCCCAGTCTTCCTTCTGTACCTTGGACCATCTTTTACTAATCTTGGTGTCCCAATCCTCGTCTACGACTTTCTGTGCGTCGTATCGCCAAGTCTTCAGAGCCCTAGCCATGATTTTGAGGGCTTGCGCTTCGACTCTTTCCTTGTCGGCTGCAGGAATCTGGTACTTGTCCCACAGTTTCCTCAAGAGAGTATCTTTCGTGGACTGCGTCAACTGGCCGAACTCTTTGCAGGTAATCTTCACTTGTTCGCGCACTAAGCACCCGCAGGCGTTGCTAAAGGTCTTAGTGGCCTTATGTGGACTCGCCGGAATGTCTTTGACCTCGTCGACACGGGTGATGACATACGTCTTGTCCGGCAACTGGTTGCCTTTCCTCCTATTCAGAGACCTGGTCGGGGCTGGAGTCGGTACCTCCTCCTCACGCACCTCGTCCCCTTCGGAACTTGACCCGGAGGCAGAGCCAGAGCTGGACTCCGAGGTAGCTTGCTCTTCTCCAGCTGTGATGGCCGCTATGACAGGTTGATCCTCGGTAAGCTCGAGGGCAGGTTCGTTGGCCGCTTCGGAGGCAAATTGCTTGGGTGCCTCCAGGGTCGGTGCATCGATCGGTGCGGCCACGCCGAGGGGGGCCGTGCTGTCCTCAACAGGCTCTACTGCTCGGGTCGGGGACCCAGCGGGAGTACTACTGGCGGCCATTGTAAAACTGAAGAAAGGGCTAAAATAACAAAATAAAATGAATTGGATAACAGGCATTATCTAGCAAGAACTGAGAAAGATAGAAGAAAAGAAGTTTTATATCTAGAATGCTATGACTTGTGCTCTGCAAACTTAAAGTTGAGGATCGACTCTTGGTCTGCTTTACAGCCACCCTTTCAGTTATTATAGTTGGGAGATTTCGAGCTCAACCAAAACAATTACCATATGCAACTAATTACTTTATACAAATTGAAACAATCTAATTACTTTATACAAATTGAAACAATCTAATTACTTTATACAAATTGAAACAATCTAATTACTTTATACAAATTGAAACATAACTTTTCTACTGTCCGGTGCCAGATATAGGTCCAATTGGTACCTTGAACTAATTCTTATACACACAATAATCCCCAATTCCTCCTTAACACAAAAGCTATCATTGTATTGCAGTGCAGGAAAACAATACATGAGCAATGTTTAGATCAAAAGAAGGAGCCAAATTTTAGCAAGCACATTAAACGTCTGCACACTAGAATACCCAACAAGAGATCAAGAGTAATAGCTATTCATATTACCACTGCATATCCAATAAAGAATTTGAAGTTCTAATCAAATTAATCCATTAAGCCATAACCTTAGTCGTACACTTAGAGGCTACTCAGAATATAGGGGTATGAAGAGTGCGTTAGTATGGCCAAAGTATCTTTAACATAATATGATGGGATCAGAGATGCACTAGCACACATCACCTATTATACCAGCAGAGGCAACCATAATTCTCTAGCAAATATTACATAATATGACAAACTAGAGAGCCATTTAGAACCAAGCTAGCATCTGTTCTTACCGATTAGTAAAGCATATCAAATCATATAAGTGCATCACATACAACCCTTCCTACCAACTAACAAAGAATCAAGCACACAAAGATCTTGCATTGCCCCAAGTTTTATCCAATGTTGAGACATAAAAATCTCAAGACTAATTATCCATTTTTTTCTCTTGCTCCCACCTAACTGTTAAATGCAAACAGTACACAAGATCTGCATTGGATGAACTCAAGCACACAAAGATCTTGCATTGCCCCAAGTTTTATCTGGTATATCATATGGTGGAAGCTAATGCCACCCCGACCCCGGTGGCCACCCTATCGCTCCCCCTCCCACCGGTGCAACCTCCCCTGCGATTGCCATTGGCTTCTCCTTCTCGGCGGGGCGCCAACTTCAGCAGGATCGTCTTCAACCGCTACTGCTGCCTGGTTCATGCTGGGCTATAGGGCTAGGTAGTAAGGAAGGGAGGAGAGGAAACCTTGTTGGGGAACGCGCTACGCAAAACAAAATTTTTCCGCGCACGAACCAAACCAAGAAACACTATCGAGGTGTAGGTAACGATATCATACCTTCGACGATCACGTCAATGCAGCGGAGAAGTTGACCGATGTCGATGAAGTCCGCAGACTCCCGCAGCTAGGTTATACCTCCCAGCCGCGAGAGCGATCTCCTCGTGAATAGTTCGCCCGATCAAACGCCGAAGTATATGACGTCTCCGAGGTATCCACGCGTACCGGATCAGCGACACCGCGGTAATGTGTGGACCAGCACACAAGAACAGCGGGGATCAACGAGAAGGAGAAGCAGCAGCGCGCCGGCAGCTTGTACTAGATCCAATCTAGAAGAGAGAGAAAAAGAAGGCTGTGGCCAATCTAGAGATGGCCGGCCTAGGGTTTAGTCCAAGGGACTAGGGCTGCCTCTGGGGCTGCTTGGGATACCCTTTGAGGTGTCCTGCCCCTCTATTTATAGGGGTTGGGGCAGCTCTCCCTAGGCAGGTGGAGTCCTACTCCAGCAGGGACACCCTGTTGGAGTTAGAGTCCAACTCCACTAGAACCTTCTAGAACCTTCTAGAATTTCTAGAACCTTCTAGAACCTTCTAGAATTTCCAGAACCTTCCAGAACCTTCTAGAATTTCTAGAACCTTCCAGAACCTTCTAGAACCTTCCAGAACTTTCCGGAACACTTCCGGACATCACCGGAACCATCCGGGACCTCCCGGAACACTTTCGAGATCATCCGAAACACTTTCGGAACCCTTCTCTCTCGTTCTCCATAAATCGTAGCATTCCTAAATGTCGCTAAAACGTTAAGCGTGTGACCCTATAGGTTCGAGTATATGTGGACATGTCCGGAATACATTCCGGTCAATAATCGTCAGCGGGATCTGGACACCCATAACGACTCCCACATATCATCGAAGATCTTTATCGAGCAAACCTTGTATTGTCGCATACAATTCCTTTTGCCTCACGATACATTACACAACCCGAGGCGAGACTTTGACGGTATCCCTGTGATCAACTCCTTGATCACCATACCTAGTTATCCTCGTTACCGGTTTGTACTCTTTTCTCGTTTCCGTATTCCGGTATCCCCGTGACTAACCTTTTAGTCACAATACCTGGCCAGGCGATGCTGGACACCGTAATACCGAGTGGGCCCAGAGTGTATCTCTCCATCGCCGGATGGGCAAATCCCAGTCTTGACATATCTAGAACCACGATATACTTTCTGGTGTACCTGGAAGTCACCTTTATAATTACCCAGTTACGGCGTAACGTTTGATGACCCCAAAGCAACCATCCGGTATCCGGGTCTATGGTATTCTCATGGTCTAAGGACGCAAGTAAACGTTAACACATCATGAGAAGATACTGACAACATATTGACGAAGTGATCTCGCAGTATCTCATAAGGGGTCTATCCAACACCATTGTTACCCTAACAATGTGTTCCCATTATTGCCGGCATCCTTGTTACATTAACAATGCCCATGATCAGGAAAACAAGATCATCAACAATACATGAGCTAGTCCAGAGGCCTGACTAGGGATCTGAATGGTGTTTATTATTCCACACATGCAATTAGGTTTTCCTCTGAATCTCATATTCAAGAACCAATGCAATTTTAGCATAGAACATAAACTTAATCATGAACATGAAAATAGAATAATAACAACTTATTATTGCCTCTAGGGCATATTTCCAACAAACCTTACCGGAAGTGGCGGCGGCTTCGGGGGCTTCGAGGAGGCGGTGGCGGCGTCGGGGGCTTCGAGGAGGCGGCGGCCGGGGCTTCGGGAGCGGCGCCGGGCTTCGAGGAGGCGGGAGGAGGCGGCGGCGGGCTTCGAGGAGGCGGCGGCGGCTTCGGGGGCGGCGGCGGCAGCCTGGCGGCGTCGGGTGCGAACCGTCTCGCTGCTGGTTCTTTTGAACGCGCGGGACTTGGCGAAAATTTCGCCAAGTCCCGCGCGTGGCTTATATAATAACTGGGGTACCACTGACGGTCACCTTATGGGAGCCCGTCAGTACAGCCAAACCTGCCAGCGCAGAGGAACCACCACTGACGGGCGACTTACGGATGCCCGTCAGTAGTATCACGGCCGGCTAGGGTTAGTAAATCACTGACGGGCCGCAGTAAAGAGCCCGTCAGTAGAGCGCCCGTCAGTTACTGACTTGGTGACTTTCTCGGTGTCCCCTCTAGGTGCCCTGGTGTCCCCTCTATGTGCCCTTGTAGTTTCGTTTTTGATATTTTGCTTATTAAAAAAAATATTGGCACACCCAGCCTATCCCGAGCACAGCTCCAAGGCCCACGAGCCCAGGCCGCGCAGGGGACCGGCCACAGGCCTATCCCGAGCACAGCGCCCAGGCCCACGAGCCCAAGCCATGCAAGGGACCAGCGGAGGCCCCGAGTACCAGTAGCAGTTGTAAGGAATTCGAAAGCCCCGCTCGGAGCTCCCCTTTTAAGCTGGTGCGCACGCTCCTCGCTCGGCGAGGTGGGACTAAATGTGTGCGGTACCAGCGCTGGGTGTTTGCACTGACGGGCACGTCTTGTCTGCCCGTCAGTGCTGGTGCGTTACCACTGACGGGCACCTTACACATGCCCGTCAGTGGTGTCCTTTACACCGACGGGCATCTGACATATGCCCGTCAGTGTATGTTGTTTTTAGATGCTAGTAAGACTTGGTGCCTTATCGGTGCACCTCGGTGGAGGTTTTGTTCTTATTAGCTCTGCCCTTTTAGTTTCGTTTTTGATATTTTGCTTATTAAAAAAAAATATTGGCACACCCAGCCTATCCCGAGCACAGCTCCAAGGCCCACGAGCCCAGGCCGCGCAGGGGACCAGCCAGAGGCCTATCCCGAGCACAGCGCCCAGGCCCACGAGCCCAAGCCATGCAAGGGACCAGCGGAGGCCCCGAGTACCAGTAGCAGTTGTAAGGAATTCGAAAGCCCCGCTCGGAGCTCCCCTTTTAAGCTGGTGCGCACGCTCCTCGCTCGGCGAGGTGGGGACTAAATGTGTGCGGTACCAGCGCTGGGTGTTTCCACTGACGGGCACGTCTTGTCTGCCCGTCAGTGCTGGTGCGTTACCACTGACGGGCATCTTACACATGCCCGTCAGTGGTGTCCTTTACACCGACGGGCATCTGACATATGCCCGTCAGTGTATGTTGTTTTTTGTTTCTGGTTTTTGCTGAATGTTTTCCTTTTAGTGTGATCTTAGGGTTATTTCTATATGCTATGGGTGTTTTTGTATTTTTGGTTTAGGGCTTTTACCTTTTTTGGGTTAGTGTCAAAGTTCGGCATTTTTCTGAAATGATTTGCTATTTTTCAGGCATTAAATTAATATCTACTTATTTACTCGGTATGTTTCAGATTTGAACTACAACTATCTTAAAGAAGGCCTCTAAATTGAAGAAAAATTCATATCTACGTACCTATCTATTGTTTTAGCTTGTATCTGGAAAATATATCAAAAATTCAAACGTTTGCTTCGACAAATTCAAACGTTTGCTTGCGCCTTTGTAGTATTTGATTTTTTATAAAATCTTAATGTGGTCAAAAAAATTTGAAAATTGGTATGGGGTAATTATATGACCTTCTGAGGCTATGTTTAAAATTTCGGACAATTTCGCGGAAGTTCGATTATACATTGCTTTGTAACTGAACTATCTGTGAGAAAACTTCATAGCATTTGAAGGGGAGATATGAAGATTGAAGTACACGTCATAAATTCTTCATCATTTGAACTTCATATTACCATATTATACGTTAATAATTCATCATGTTCCATCTTGTTATGTAATAATTCGAATTTTCTATTTTTTTAATTACCAATTTGAGGTACCATGTGTAAAACCTTTCAAAAAACATTTTTAGCTAGGCTCCAAACTTTTTGTACATGTAACGTACTACATTACATTGTTCGTGTCAAAGTTAGGCATTTTTCTGAAATCATTTGCTATTTTTTACGCATTAAATGAATATCTAGTTATTTACTAGATATATTTCAGATTTGAACTACAACTATCATAAAGAAGGCATATAAATGGAAGGAAAATTCATATCTACGTACGTACGTATCGGTTTAGCTCGTATGTAGAAAATATATCAATAATTCAAATGTTTGCTTGTCGAAATTCAAGTGTTTGCTTGCGTCTTTTTGGTTTTGTATTTTTTATTAAATGTAAATGTGGTCAAAAAAAGTTGAAAATTGGCATGGGGTAATTATATGACCTCGTGAGGCTATACTTAAAATTTTAGACAATTTCATTGAAGTTGGATTGTACATTGGTATGTAAGTACTTCAAATTCATCCACAATTTACACATACGGAAGTACACACGTTACATGAAATCATTCAAACCAAGACACTTTTGTACGCACACGTTACAAATAACTAGGTTTCGTCGTCTTCAGAAATCTTCTCATGAATTGTGATTTTCTTGGTGGTATACGTTAGTCCTTCGGCGTGACTGCGTCTGACGTAGGGCTCAGCGTCCTTGCTAGCTTTTCTCCTTTTTATGGGGCGTTTATCAACGGCTTCTGGCTCAGAGTCCGGGTCATCGAATTGGTCGTAGTCCTCTTCGTCAACAACACCATCGACTCCGACAATACTCCTCTTCCCTTTTCTGACGACATGGCGCTTCTGTGCCTTTGGGTCTTTTATGTAGAAGACTTGTGAGGTTTGTTTAGCTAAAACCCATGGCTCATCTTTCGCACTGATTGCTTTGACATGTGTTGACTCAATAGATGTCGGGGAAGGTAGAGTCACGGTAGTGAATTTGTCATCATCGATATGGATATTTTTCGCCCATCTGACACAAAACATGGGGATCTTTGTGACGGTGTAGTCCAGTTCCCAAATTTCTTCGATAACACCGTAGTATATGTCCTTACGGTTACCGGTTTTAGCCTCCATCATCACCCCACTGTTCTGATACATGCTTTTCCTGTCTTGAGCCTCCGTATAGAATGTGTATCCGTTGATATCGTATGCTTGAAATGTCAGGACCTTGCTCGCAGGTTCTTGTGACAGCATTTTGACCGTCTCTTCTTCGAAATTTGTCGGAGGCCTTTCATACCAGTAGTTCTTTAGCCATGTTGCGAACTTTCCATTATGCTCTTTCGAGAGCCACGCTTCTCCCTTCTTCGGGTTTTCTTTTTTAAGCTTTACCATGTGCATCCAAAGATAGGGATGCACCACCGTCAGGTGTTGCAAGACCACGAGATGTGCTCTGTCATAGTCATCTGACCTACTGGGTACTGAATTGTAGACATGTAAAGCCCTTTGTCCGCGTGCATGGCCTTCACCATCGAGCCTTCCCGTGTGCCGTGAAACAGGGACACCTATGGACTTTTGATCAGCCAAGTAATCAGTGCAGAACTCGACACACTCTTCGACAACATAGCCTTGGATGATGCTACCTTCTGGTTGTGACCTGTTACGAACGTAGCGCTTCACAACCCCATTGTACCTTTCCAATGGGTACATGTTGTGTAGGAACACGGGACCTAGGTCCAGTATCTCCGGGACGATATGGATCATGAGATGTACCATGATATCGAAGAATGCTGGAGGGAAGTACATCTCAAGTTCGCACAGTATGACAATGATCTCCTCCTGCAGCTTGTGGCAACGCGTAACGGAGATCGACTTCTGAGATATCGTGTTGAAGAAGTTACAAAGATTCAAGACTGTCTTGCGGACCTCCTGCTCCATGAGACCTCTGATTGCAACAGGAAGTATCTGCGTAATCATCACGTGGCAGTCATGAGACTTCATACCAATTACTCGGTGACTCTTCATGTCAACTATTCTCCCGATGTTTGCCGAGTAACCGGAAGAAACTTTGACACCTTGGAGGCACTCCAAAAAGCTAACGATCTCTTTTTTGCTGAGAGTGTAACAAGCAGCGGGACAGTCCGTCTTGATTCTGACTGCACCTGTCCCCAACGTGGTCGTTCGCTTCGTAGCCCACAGCTTCTTTCTTATACCCAAGAATTCCATGTCAGCTCGTGCCTTCGGTCCATCTTTTGTCTTTTCTGAAATGTTGAGCAGGATACCAAGCAAGCTCTCGCACACGTTTTTTTCAACATGCATGACGTCTATGCTGTGACGTGTGCTTAGGAATCTCCAGTAAGGCAAATCCCAGAATACGGATTTCCTTTTCCAGACGCCGTCCTGCATGGGAACAGACGGTTGTGTCTTACCGGGCGTAACAGGGGGCATTGTGTTCACGATGTCATAGATTTCCACCCCGGTCTTCTCCCGAGGCGCCGAACGGACCTCAACAGTATTGTCAAACAATTCCTTCTCTTGCCTCCATGGGTCGTTCTGTTTCAGCCACCTTCGGTGGCCCATGAACACGATTTTTTTGGATCCCTTTAGGTGTAAACTTGTAGTAGACTCCAAACACTTCACACATCCTTTGTACCCATGAACACACTGGCAGGACTGATATCCGTACGCGGGGTAGTCTTGGACCGTCGTGAACAACAACGCTTTCAGATTGAAGTACTCTTCTTCGTATGCGTCCCAGACCTGAGCCCCTGGTTCCCACAGTGTAGCTAGTTCTTCGAACAATAATTGTTGATACATGTTCAGATCGTTCCCAGGTTGCTTCGGCCCTTGTATGAGAATACAGAGGTGTATGTACTTTCGTTTCATGCACAGCCATGGAGGAAGGTTGTACATCCATAGAACCACGGGCCAAGTGCTGTGTCTGCTGCTCATGTTGCCGAATGGATTGATCCCGTCCGTACTCATACCGAACCTGATATTCCTCGGATCTTTTTCGAAATCATCGTATTGGGCGTCGATTGCCCTCCACTGCGAAGCATCGGCAGGGTGTCTCATCACTCCATCATCAGTTTTCCGCCCCTCGGCGTGCCAACGTAGCAGCTTTGCCTCCTTCTTGTTAGCGAATAAACGATTCAAACGGGGAAGGACCGGAAGATACCATACAACCTTTGCTGGAGTGCCACTCTTCACTGGGTCCTCATCATCGGCTTGCTTTCTACCCCTCTTGAATCTGGACGTGTTGCACGTGGGACACTTGTACAGCTTCTCGTGCTCCTTGCGGTAAATAAAGCAGTCATTCGGACACGCATGGAACCTCTGCACCTCTAACCCAAGAGGGCAGACAACCTTCTTGGCTTCTTCGGTGCTCGTAGGCAGCAAGTTATTTTTCGGAAAAACTTTTGCAAGAAAAGCCAGTGTCTCATCGAAGCCTTCGTCCGGACAGTTGTGGGCTACCTTGATCCTTAGAAGTTCCAGCGTGACCGATAGACGCGTGTGCTCTGGATCGGAACCGGTATACAACGGGATTTGTGAGTCTTCAACTAGTCTCGAGAACTTAGCAGCCTCTCTTTCATCCTCGGGATCTATCGCCACCTGCTCCACCATGTGAATGTCCTGCACCATATCGGCCAAATTGTTTCCCGTTTCTCCTTCGGCGTCAGGTTCGATGCTTCCCTCATCTTCTTCGTCATCTCCGTGTTCGGCAGCTTGCTGTAACACTTGATCTTCCTCCTCCTCGCCGTGACATGTCCAACGTGTATAGCCTGACATGAAACCCTTAAGCGCCAGGTGTACCGTCACCCTCCCTCTCGTATCGAACATTACCAAATTTTTGCAATCGCGACATGGACAGCAAATCTTCGTGCCACCTTTTGCCCTCATATCTCGTTCGGCGACATCAAGAAACTCGTTCAAAGCCATAGCCCAACTCTCTGTCGCCCGGTTGTCGTACATCCAACTGCGATCCATCGATCAACACCTACGACACGAAACTAATCAGTTCGATAACCGAAAATCACATCAAATACATATACGACATGAAAAGAACACTGGCGAGCATTATTACCGAGCGCTAGCGATCTTTTTGGTGAGAAATGATAATGGAGAGAGTGGGAGTGAGAGGAGGAGAGAGAGAATGAGAGAGAGAATGAGAGAGAGCTAGAAATATGGATGAGGAGGAGGGTGGGAGAGAGTGAGAGGATGAGGAGGAGGGAGAGAGTGAGAGGATGATGAGGAGGGTGGGAGAGAGTGAGAGGATGATGAGGAGGGTGGGAGAGAGTGAGAGGATGAGGAGGGAGAGAGTGAGAGGAGGAGCAAAATCTAGATCTAGATCTAGTCCCTCTAGAGCTTAGGATGAGGGTTGGGGAGAGGGAAGAAATGGTTGTGGGTTGGGAGGGGGAAGGGGGGCGGCGGCGGTGGCGGCAGCAGCTTGTGGGACGGCGGTGCTCGCTGCTGGCCGGTTGGCGCGCGAGCACTGGCCAGCAGCGAGGCCGTGCTCTGTTTTTATAGTAAGGAGCACCACTGACGGGCCCTTAAAAGGTCACCGTCAGTGATTCATCAGCAACGTAAGCAACAAATATCGCTGACGGACGGGAAAGACAGCCGTCAGTGAAGACAACATATCCACTGACGGGCAGAATATAAGAGCCCGTCAGTGAACTGGCACGTCATATGTTCAACATTTCACTGACGGTCCAAATCGTTGCCCGTCAGTGGAGATGTAATCTCCACTGACGGGCTCTTAACAAGGGCCCGTCAGTGGAAATGACGCGTCATCTATCCCACCTCATGCTCATCTCCACTGACGGGCTGTTTTGGCGCCCGTCAGTGGTGTTCCTCACCTTCTTCTTTGCTGCGTTCTCCGCTGACGGGATGTTTTGTGTCCGTCGGTGGAGTTCCCCTCCAGCGACGGACCTTTTTATGCCCGTCAGTGGAGGGGGTTCAGGAGAGGGTCTATCTGCAGTAGTGGGTGGGGTTATTACAACGAGACTTTTCCTCCATTTAGCCCTAGCATTGAACCTGCCCAATGAGCTATACCAAGTTTTTGTTTACGTTCGAATAATCTCGACACATAGACAGAAACAGACCCATCTTTGTGTTGAACAACTTTCTACGTCAGCTACGAGAAGGTTCTCTAGGGATTTAACCATCCCCTTGCACATTTCACCATAGTACCTATGAGTTTAGACGCTAGTACTCGACAGAGTAATGAGTCAAGTCCTTCCCAAATAGGACATGTGGACGAACAAGGTAAACTTGGTCCTTAACTGATTTGATCAAGACTGCACATCTTTACCTTATAGCCATTGTCACTACATGCTACAACCATTCCCCAATCTCCCCTTATTGCTCTCACCCAAATCGGAATCATTCTCCATTTTATTTTGGGGTTTTGGTAAAAATCACTTTTAAAACATCCACCTTGGGAAATACACGTCTCCCAAGGGTTTTATCCCATCAAATGGTTGGTTTCCCACAAATCCGATAAATCTGAATTTTTCTCTATAGCAGGTCTAAGCATGGCTACAACCTATAGGCTTAATATTCAGCTAGACGTACGATGACCAACAAGTAATGCTAGGGTTACAAGGCTAGACTTGTTGAGCCTATGTCGTATGCAGCTATAGGATATAGCTAAGCCTAACATAAAATAGTGTTGATATTCACACAACATGCAGAGTTACAAACAAAGTATTTAAGTTTTGACACATACGTGATTCAACATGATCAAAG
The DNA here is from genome assembly GCA_019208055.1 of Stipa capillata. NCBI lineage: Eukaryota > Viridiplantae > Streptophyta > Magnoliopsida > Poales > Poaceae > Stipa > Stipa capillata. The sequence continues at coordinate 18,424 of JAGXJF010003777.1, forward strand.
TAGAAATGCTTGCCTGGCAAGTATTGGTCTGGTCTCGAGCTTGGTCCTGATGCGACAACTGTCCAGGATCCTCCGCATGAGACTTCATAACGCCGGTATCTACATGTCGGAAGGACGTCGAATAAATCAACGTGCAAGATAAAATCCAATAAGGTCCAAATAAAGTGAAGGGGACATGACAAATCACCCAGTCATGACCTACTTAGGTAGCTATTGTTCTTAGAAGGTTTTATATGGTCAACCAGAGGGAGTTCGAATCCATACTACATGAAACGATGCTTTTCTTCTATATAGGCAAAACAAGGTTTGGTCATCAAAGTCTAGATATTTAGGGTTGCCATGCCCTAGCTAGGACTAGAGAGCAATATTTGTGGAAGGGTCTGAAGTACATTTGAAAATGGTAGAGCATGATTTTTATTATTTTAATATAATTAAATTTTAAATTTCAAAATGCTACTGGATTCAAACACTAGATTTTATTTTTGAAGATTTTAGGAAAAAGAAATGATTCATTTGGAGCTAATTTGAGGAAGATATGCACATATGACATGTATATTTGAAATACATTTAAATTTGAAATTCTGAAGTTTCAAACATTAGAAATGTTGTACCAATGGATAGGCTTTATTTTTAGCACAATATAGGAAAAATAACTAATTTGTGGAGCTATATCTAAGAAGATACGTACGATATTTTATATTAAAACACATTTAGATTTTAAAACTCATAGAGGGGATGCAAGAGTACGTCTTCTGTGTTGGGAGACGGAATCGTCTAAACCCGCCTGCCCTTAATCGTTTCGGTGGACCTGACCAGCAATGATTACGGCGGCTAAAATTGTTTCCCACGTGCTTAGGAAGAAGGTTAGGGCTAACCCAGGAATGGCCATGAAAGAGAAGAATGGAGGCAGGGGGTAGACAACAGCTCGGTGGATGGAGTGATGGGGCACGGGTGATGGATCCGGTTGGCGGTGGCATTGAGCACAACCCAAAGAGCTTATTGGCGTTGGCCTAGTGCTTGGGGCCTTCGGATGCGTGGCTCGTGCTACCAGGAGCTGGCACTAGTGTGGTGAGGTGATAGCGGCTCTCACCGCTGACGAAAGATGACGTTAGCATTGGTAGCGACGTGCCGAGCGAAGTGGCGAATGGGGATGCTGCTCAGCCAGCGGCAGCGAAGCGCGGAGCCGTCGATGGCATTTGGGAGTAAGAGTCACCGACAGTGGGGTACTCAGGAGTGGAGGAGGTCACTAGGAAGACTCCTCGAGCTAGCTACAACAGTGCTCGCAATTGGTGGTGGGGAAGCCTACAGCCGGAGCCGGGATGAGAAAACTCTACTCGGGGAGAAAGGGGATGGAGTAGGCATGCTAGTGAAAATGAAAAATAGAGCAGAGGAGCTAGAGGACGCTCGAGAGGAGAGCTAGTAGAGAAGGAAGTTGCGGAATGGGGATGGGAAGAAATGAAGAAGAAGAGGGAGCTCGGCCTCAAGACCAAGGAATGGAGGATGTGCTCGAGAGTGGGACGAGCTTGGGGAGAAAGGAAGATAAAGGGGAGGTGGAGCTCTGGTGTAGTAATGGTGGGAAGGAGGAGTTAGGCACGGCGGGGCTGGTGCTGCTGCGGCATAGGAGAGAATTGGCACCAATTGTTGTTGTGTGGTGGAGGTGGCACGGTGCAACAATGCATCGGCAGGAGGGAGAAAAGAGGGGGGGTGAAGGAGGAAAAGGGGGACTTTTTAAAATATTATTTTTTCCCATAAATCGTACTTGTGTAATATGGAATCAAATATTTTCAAAAATGTGACCCAATCGACTAGTGAGAAGATGAAAAGGCATAGTCGGCGAACGGAGAGCCGAGAGCAGCTCAGTCGGCCGATCACGGGCCGAAAAGGTCTAGTCGGCTGCCGGTGGCCGACCTAAGCCTATAGTTTCTGGCGCCAAGATCCAGTCGGTCAGCGGTGAGCCGACAAGGTCAAAGTCGGCCAGCCCTTAGCTGACCCGGCCCTAGTCGGCCAGCCGTGGGCCGACAAGCCCTAGTCGGCCAACCAATGGCCGACATGTACGTATTCTACATGTGGTTGCCACCCGTGAGGCTGGTCGGCTCTTCACTAGCCGAGATGTCTCAGAACTCAGCCAATGCACAACCGAAATGCCTTACCACCCTATTTATTCACCCCAGACCTCCCTTTGCCTCCCACCCACCCACGAACAGAATAGTCAAGACAGCGTGGGAGATAGAGAGGAGAGGGGCTAAGGGTTCGGGAGAGAGGTGAGAAGAAAGAAGCTCCTAGCAGTGGCAAGGGGAGAGAGAGGACATTAGGGTTTGGGAGGCGAGGCGGAAGAGAGATCTCAGGAGCGGGACGCGTGTGAGGTAAATATTTGCGTTATATTTTGTTTTGTTTCCTGGAAATAGTAACTATGCCCCTATTGCAAAATGGTAGGAATGGCTTCATCTAGTTTTGATCACCTGCCGAAGGAGAAGGTATATGCCGTTGTGCCTAAAGGAGTCAAAGTTCCCCTTTGCTGGTGCCAAGATCTGTGCAAACTAATGAAGTCACAAGAGATGTTGTACACCTTTGAAAGAAGGTACTTCATGTGAGCTAACTACGATGAGGAGCCAGTGAAGGTTGGCATGTGCAGACGGTGTGAATGGGTAAAACTCGAACATACCCGCATTTGTAACATAATACAGTACTGTGCTAATACTCATTTGCTGGATCCTTCGCAACAGCCTGCACCAATGCAATTGGCTCATCCTTATGACCTCTGCACACCCTAAGCCAAAAACTCCACTCCTTCGTTCTTTCAACAGACATCAAATCCCAACGCATGCTTGTTAAGGACATTGTGAACACTGCTTGAATGCTGACGCTATACTTGTCCATATCAAGTGCAAAGCTACGAGTGAACTAGTGTTTTGCTTCTCTAATGTTCAACGACTCCAGATTTCACAGAGGTAATACAGTGTAACTGAATGCACTAAGATCAACTCTAGACGAGTTCGTCCTCACTTCTCCAGGACCATAGAAAATCTTGAATCTCGCTATATCAGACATTCCTATCATCCGTAACATCATTTCATAAGATTTACAATGAGATGCTACATATATGTTCAAGATGTACGAGACTCCTAATGTACATCTACGTACATTTGACTCATCTATAATAACAAAACTAGGTTCATGACTATTTCTTATCTACGTAGTCCACTTCTATTATTTCTATATGATTTTTTCTAACAACACTATCAACCTCCTCTAGATCTATATGACTATTTCTAAAATCGTCAACTATATGATCAAGTCATGAACTATGTTATCATAGATGGAATTCAGCTTCCAGGACACCACCAATAAATTGTTCTAACACCTTATATACCTAACATACTAAAATATTTTTCTAACAGTAAAGTAACATGCTAATGCTAAGCTACACAAGAAAAATTTCTGAAATTATTGTGTTCAAACTAACTAGTAAGCTAAATGGAAAAAAGTTTTCAAATCAGGGTTTACCTAAATGACAAAAAATCCACGAGGCCGCTTCTCTTCTTCCTCTTCCTCTTCTCTTCCTCTCCTCTTCGTCCTCCTTCTCTTCTCTTCCTCTCCTCTTCTTCCTCCTTCTCTTCTCTTCCTCTCATCTCTCACCTCTCCTCTCTCTCCTTAGCCCGCGCCACCGTTCGCCGTGCCGCAACTCGCCTAGTCGCTGCCGGCGCCCTCGCCGCCCCCGGGCTACGCCGCCCCCAGCCTAGCCACGCCGCCGCCCCTGCCTTGTCGCGTCGAGCCGCTGCTCGCCTCGTGCGTGTGTGTGTGCCAGCGTGTGCGTGAGCCAGGCCCGAGTCGGGCTTCTAAGAGCCAACCGGATCTAGTCGGCCACCCATCTGCCGAATTGGGGACCAAGTTGGCCACCCGTGTGCCGACTAGGGTACCAAGTCGGCCACCCATTTGCCGACTTGCCGGTCGGCCAGGCACGGGCTGACAAGGCCCTTTTCGGTCTGCCACTAGCCGATGTGGCCTGTAGTCAGCTTATTAGATGCCGATTTGAGCATTTCGGCAAGTGGAGAGCCGACCGGTCCTTGTTTTTGAAATATTTTGATCCGTGTTACACAAGTGCGATTTATGGGGGAAAAATAATATTTAAAAAAATCTGAAAAAGTGATAGGGAGGAAAAGGATGACTAGTGGGCCAGGGCCCTCATGGTAGGGAATTGCAGGCAATATGGTTGGTACAATATATGGGGACTTAGCAGAGAAAGAGAGGAAGATTTGAATAGAGAACATAGTTCAATTATTGGAGCCTCTTGTTTGATTTTTCAAAGAGGGAAATGCATTGGGGTAGTAGGGTTTTGGGGGCAAAAATGGATCCCATATGAATAGGGAGTACCTCACACAAATTCTATTTTTTTAGATTTGAAATAGTGGAAATCATGTTGGATTCAAAATTGGCCGAAATTCATTTTTGAGATTGTTTGAAATTTTGAAAAGGACATGGGTAGATGAGTATATATTTGAGCTTAACATCCCAAATTTTTGAAGGATTTTCTGCAGCTAAAAACTTAGATTTCAATTAATTCTCAAAAACAGCTCAAACTGAGATTTCAATTATGTTGAAATTTTTGAATTGGAGGTCTTCATATTTTTTCATATTGGGGTTCATATATACTTAAATATTCTTGGGGAATGTATTGGAATTTTTCTAAGCATTATTGATAGGGGTTATAGTTCAAGCCCTAATCTGCCTTAAATTTGAAATTACATTAATTTGAAAATTTTATACCTTACTTCTTCATATTATTTTAGAAACAGATTGAGAATATACATGAAACATCATGATATTTTATTTGGAGCTGTTTGGGCTCGAGAGGGCATGGGATCTGGAAGTTAGGTTTTCACCCGAGTATCGAGAGAAAAAGGAACTAGGGTTTTGGGGTAGTTATACCTGTGCAATTTCTTTGTGCACAACGTATTCGTCGAGAGTAGGGAAACATGGATGAGGGTTCAATATAGAGGTAAAGGATGTATGGTATATGAGCGAGCTAGGGCTTTGGATTTCACAATTGCTCTGAAGAAGCGAATTAGGGTTTAGTGTGTATGTGCCCACATACACTTGGAAATTAAGCATATATAGGGCTACGATGAAGTTTGGATAAGCACAGAAGGTCATGGTGGGTTAGGGATCGAGGCGTTTCACCCGTACAATCATATATATGCTTAGGGTTGGTGGCAGAAATAAACGAAGAGTGTCGAGGATTAGGGTTTCGGCAGATTAGGGTTCCAAGGATTTGGGATCAGACAAAAGTAGGATTCCGTCTCTAGGTTCACAAAGGAGGTGGAATGAATTTGTTTGATAGCCGACAAGAGAGGGGTTAGGTTTTCTTGCCAAGAGAAAAAGGAACTAGGAGTTCGACGGAACATATGTTGAGGAAAGACAGGAACGGGCGATTACCGTACCCTGATGGTGGGGATGCTGAGAGGGTATAGGATTGAGGTTTGGAGTTGTACCAATTTCATGTTTTGAAATCAATGGTTTAATTACGCTTGCTTAAGAAGACATTATTAGTGCAAAAGGTTTTTGTAAGTCCTAATTTTTAGGTCTCGAAAAACCGGGGTGTGACACTTGCCTGGCCTGAGGGGTTGGGCCGGCCAACCTACCCAAAAGAGTGATTTGGTGCCTCCCCTTTTCATGATGTCCATTGATGGGTCGATGAAGCTCTAGGGATGATGTTCAGCGATGATCGGTGGGTTCAAAAAAGGTCCTCTGGACAATGCTTATATTATTTCTTATTTTTTGTTGTTTTTGGGAGAAATTTTTTATTTCCTGCAGAACAAGTTGAGGCACCAAAACTTATGGAGATATGTTAGTATAGACGCTAATTTGTATAAAATTACCGCAATACCTTGGCTTTTACGAGAACCTCAAGGAATAAATATCGGAAATATCATGTATCGACATATCCCCACGCTCAAACCTTCACAAATATCATCCTGAGCAAAGCCGAGGTGAAAGCCTTGGGTGGAATCAGGAGTTGCTTCAATGAGAGATCTCCCCTGTAAGGATCCAGATAACATCCAAGCACTACATACAAAGATAGAGTTAGAATATCCTAGCTAAAACATATGCCTAGTCATTGGCTCCATTTACATGAGGAGCTCTTGTCATGTCAAACTTACACTCTTTTCTTGGAAAGTTGAGCCAAGGAACAGTGGTGTAGCAATGCTGAGGTCATAATTTCCCTTTGGTTTTTTCATCTCCAGAATTTAAAAGACTCGGGAATTTTTCTCACACTGATTATTGATCCTTCCTTATTTTTCTCTAGGAAAACTCTTGATTGCTCAAAGGTGTTTGTTTTCCTCACCAAGTCAGGGAAGGCCACACAAATCCTACTTCTACAAGGTTTGTATGTGGAGCTTGGTAGGGTTTTTCCTCCTGTAACTTGGTTTTTGTTCAATCAAGAGAGTATTTAGATCATGGTTATAGAACTCAGGAATCTGGTCAAGTGTGAGGTAGAATTGCAAGGTGGGAACAGGTGGTGAAGGGATGAACTCACGCCACGGTGTTTAAAGAAAGATTTTCAAGAATTGCATAAGGCGGAAAGGTCTAGGTCTGTCAAAAATTCTTCCTTGATGGATTACCCATGATAATTTTATTTGATCCTCTTTTTAGGAAGGAAGGCTCTGTTGTTCCTAATTCTACAAAAAATATTTTTTTTATTTTGTTTACTCAAAAGATAGAGCTTTCCTTGTGATGTGAAGGGTTTATTGTGGGATTGTTGGGGCATGGTGTAGAGTTTTGAGGTAAAGACCTGGACTAAAATGTGGTGTTTGTGTTTGGAGCAGTGGACTTTGTTGGGTAGAAATGGAAAAGTGGACTTTATTGGGTAGAAAGGCGGTAAGGATTTGTGTCACTGATATGGTGTTTCCAGTACCGAACATGAGAAGACTAGCAAGAGGGGTACGCAAAAAGGAAAATGACCAGACTCTAAGGACCAAACCAAAGATTGAATACCATCTTGATCAAACTCACCAACATTAACAGGAGTACTAATTTTGAGTGGCTCAAAGATTAGTAAAGCTCAATTTTCACAAGGCTGGTGGTAGGATTGGAGTTTTTTCTAAGGAGTAGACAAAATTATAGGGGTTTCTTTTGCGTGACACATAGAAATTGAATTTCTAGCCTTGCTCAGGTTATTATTCACAAGCCATATTACGGTGCTATATCCTCAAACCTCAATAGACTTGTAGCCTTACTCAGGTTATTATTCACAAGCCATATTATAGTGCTATATCCTTCGACCTCAATAGACTCAGATTATAATTTTATCATGTGATAAACTCAAGTTTCCCACAAGTCAGGAGCATTGTGATTTGCCAGGACACTCTAATTCTACTAAGTCCAAGGAGCTAAGCTGTGATCAAGGTTTTTACGAGGATACTACCCAGAGAAACTATTTATCATTTTTTGGAAGGATAAGGTGGCATATTCTTTATATATAAACTAGTGACACCAGATTTATTCAATTAAGGACACTGATATAGATAGAAGACATAAATTTATTTATTTATTATATATATATGTATATATATGATTACTATGGCTACTAAACTCGGTAAGGTAGGGCAGAAAAAATTCAATAGCAACTTGGTAGGATAGAGCGTAAGACAATCAACTGGCAGGCATGTGGACACAAAATGATAGGATGAAAAAAATTCTTAGAGGAGAAATTGGGGACTCACAGATGTTCCCTCCCACACATTTAGACCTTGCGCTCCATTGCGAGGTAAAACATGAGGTAGGGTGCTCTCCTGGGCGGTGTTTAGTAGTATCTGGGGTTCTCGTCACCCCAGTAGTGTTCTCAATACTCCTCCTAGGCGCCAGTGTATTCTTGAATTGCATTGAGTCACTAGCCAATCATGCTAAGCTGGCTGTCTATTTCCAAACCCAGTTCATATGTTTGCCTTTCTTGGCTCTGCATCTTGGTTATTCTGAGGTCGATCTGCTCTATTCCCTGCTACAAAGAGGCAATATCTGCATATGTTATGGGCCTAGTTTGGTTAGAAGAAAAAGCATCTCCCCCATACATGTCCTAGTTGTATTGATCGCCAAAGTTGGGTTCATCACTGTGACTTGTTCGTTGTATTCGTTCTCATAGTTGGAACGGCGGCCGAAACTATGGTCACTTGTACCCCTAAGGCTTATGTCACATCTCTAGTAGGTGGTAAACGAGCTTAACGAGTACTCGTTAACTCAGCTCATTAAGCTTGTCAACTTAACGAGCTGAAAAGTCTACGTGACTCGACCTGTTAAGGTATGAGTTCGAGTTGAATCAAGCTGAATTTTGAAGTACTTATTAAGTTCGTGAGTTTCAAGTTCTTGGTCCACCCCTAATTTGTCTCCTATGTGATTACCCCTCGCAATCTTGGTTACATCTCAACTTCGCGAGGTGAAGTTATTTTTACAGGCCTACACTGGCTCTTCGGTGTGCCCACACTTGTTCCGTTTAGTTTGTTTCCTTTCACAACTCCATCGCCAGTGCTTTGAAGTGTCATAGTGTTTAAACCACACCTTGTTGGATGCCTGTAATAGAAACCACAAAATGTATCTCTCAACGTGATGGGTGTTGATTTCCTTTTCTCTCTTCTCCCTCCTGACCTCTTCTCGTATCCACCTTTCCCACTGCCGCCTCCTGTCTCCCTCACCTTGGTTGGCCCCGCAAGTCAGAGAAGAGGGGGAGAGAGGTTTGATCCCCTTCTAGTATGTCATTAGAGTATTCTCAAGTGAATATGGCCATAGTTTTAAGCTCGTCACCAGTGTGGAGGCCCCGGTGCATCAGCTCGGTGGTGCTCCTCTGCCTCCAGGTGCATGTGAAGGCCCTTGCCACTGGACATGATTTTTTCAGCTTTCCCGTTTGATGACCGCATCAAGGCTCTCTACGAGTGCAACTATTTGTCAACGGGAAGCAACAGGCAACCGTCATCTGATAGGCAGACCTACGGCGGCCAACACGTGAGGGAAGTGAGGATTCCAACTGTCATTGGTGACGTCCAATGCCCTTACCAACAATGACCATATGCTTTAGGCTGCTAATATATGCATGTATGCTCATCTAAGATGTTTAATTATAGAAAGTTCAATAAAAACCGTTTTAATTAGGTTAATTGCAGATGGTTTTTATTAAAAATACATCATAGGTGAAATTATATGTGATAAGTAGGTAATCAAAAATGGTTCATTTTTAATTCAGCTGTAATAATATCACAAATGGTCTTTTCAAAATATCCTACATCTTGATGCAGCCCATCGGGCCTAGCACGGCCTAACCCAAATACTACTATATAAGCATGCATGCGCTGCCCCACCCCCAAACCGTAAAGTGTCCGCCACCCCGCCGCATGTCAACCTCCTAAAAAATTTCCCCAAGTCCCTCTTTTTTCCACTTTATCCTCCTTCCCATCCACGCCATCGGCAGCGGCTCCAAAACCCCATCAACAGCACCCTCCTCCTCCCCTTCCCACCCTATTCACCAGCCGTCGCTTCCCTCTACTCCACTCCACGCGGCAACCTACAAGGGCTCCGAGATGGCGATAGTTCTACGCCTCGCAGGCCAAACGGCGGTTGCGTTGCTGCTATGTCTGACGAAGGCTCTATAGCACCTTGTGGGCATGTCCCGCTCGCCGGCGGCGGTCGTGGTGCTGCTCTGTTCGGCGATGGTTCTGCGACGCCTCGCGGGCGTGTCCGGCTAGCTATTGATGGCCGCGCTGCTGCTTCGGCCGTTGTGACCCACTCTACTTCACCAGCTTCCACGAGGAGTCGTGACACATGCGGCCCCAACGCATCCCAAACCACAAGTACATGGTTCCCCCTTGATTTGCTAGGAGCTTATCTCCTCTCTCGTTGGCTTTTGTTATGTTCATGTTGTCGCTACATGGATGGCATGGTTGGTCCAGATTTCGCTGGCACACGGGTTGATCTGGATGGCTTGGTTGATATGGATGATCTTGGTCGATTTGTCACTAGTACAGAAATCGATATCCGAGGCGGTTCAAATAGCACATCTGAGGCGGTTATAGCAGCCGCCTCCACGGAGTGGTTGCGGATATGGGGGCATGCATCAGAGGCGGTTACGCAACCGCCTCGGATAGAACCTATCCGAGGCGGTTGAAATGTGTAAACCGCCTCGGATAAGCACTTATTGGAGGCGGTTAAATTTTCTTAACCACCTTGGATAAGCCCTTATCGGAGGCGGTTAAGTTATCTTGACCGCCTCGGATTTCTTAACCGCCTCGGATAAGCCCTTATCGGAGGTGGTTAAGAGGCGGTTGCACAATTGTAACCGCATGCAGAAGTGAGATATCCGAGGTAGTTGTTAAGTTGCAACCGCCTCGGATATGTTTTTAAACAGGCATTATTTTGCTTGATTTACTAGCCTCCCTGAAAAAGCAAACAGTTCATATAAAATATCCAAAGCACAGCACGTATACAACAGATTTATATAGCACACTATTCAATCATTCATTCTCGCATCGATCACAAGACATAAACTACAAACATTCACATACATACGCATATAAATAATATTACAAAACTTGTTCACTTGTGACATATACTCAATTCACAGCGAAGATATTGATCAAATTCAAAAAAGTAGACCTCTCTTAAGTTCTTCACATGAATAGAACCACTCGCTAAAGCCTCCATACACGATATCTGTTGATAAAAAAGTCTCATTTATAAAACAGTGACATTCACAAGAAAAAGTTATAGTTATGTCACACCCACTTATACGTTAGCACTGAAAGGAAAAATGAACAAGACATTTAAAAACATCAAGTGCACTTATCATTTCAAACCGCAAGTTGGATAGATAACTACAAAGTTTGATGCTTTCGAACTAATGATGTAACTAATGACCTAACTAGAAACCTAAGTAATGATCTAACTAATCGCAATCCTAAGTTCCTAGCTTGCCGCTGAGAAATTGAAGCATCCTTCGGCACTAATGACCTCGTTGTTTAGGAAGCTAGCGATGTGCGACCTGATCTGGGCGATGTCCATATCTTCCAACTGTTTGATTGCCATGGTTTTCGCCCCTCCCTAAAAACATGAGGCTTACAGTCAGGGCGAATAGCATGATTAAACACTAGACATTAGTAGTGGCGATGGTTTTGTACCACTAGATCATGGTACTTTGGGTTACTGCAAAGGGCTAGCATGTGGAAATACACGTAATACCCACAGAGGTCGGACCCTTCAGGTTGTTGCCGGCACTACAAAAGGGATATCGATTAGGTATAGAAGGCAGAAGAATGATGGCATTAGTTCGAGGAGTCAAGGACATTACGGAATATCTTAAACTTGGAGTCATGGCGTAACTCGATGGACACTCCTTCCTTGTGCCTCCCTCCTTGTTTGATGTACGTGTCAAACACTCTAGGTGATCCAAAACAATTAGCATCGAATTGTCTTTTCCTTTGGGAAGAAGAAATAATAGGCATGGACGAAGTCAAAAGTTTTGATACTCACTCGTCGAGTAGACGCATGATGTCCAAGTACCCTTGCTTGTGCTCGTCAATGCTACGCCTCATGGAATCAAGGTAATACACCTTATTCCAGGCACGATCACGAGGAGGATCCAATGGCTCCTGGTTATACGATACGAAGTTATTACATGTTTAGCCGTCAAATGATGAGAATTTGTAAAGGATGTGGCTTACCCGATGTTATAGGCAATTTGGATGTGACCTCATGCGGAGTACTCATGGAGTAAATGCACGACGTAATCTCGCACCATATTCTTATTTGCCGCGATGCTTTGGGCCGAGATCAAAGTCGCCGAACCCCACAGAGTTGTGGATATTTCTTCTTTCGCTCAGATCAAGCATGTATCTGAGTATAGGAGAAGAATGAGTTATATTGCAGGCACTTAGCGGTGATAAAACAAAATGGTGCTGTGTTGTAAGGACCTACAGCGTGAAGTATCTCATGAGCCTGGCGTCCAGCTCACAGAAGTGCATCATGTTGAAGATGTCGGAGAAATCGACGAGAAACATATTTCCTTGACGGTGCTTGAAATGCTCCTCCTGAAGCAGACTGCGATGCCGACTGCTGTATCTGGGAACGGCCTGTTCGACATCTCGAGGTAATGATCATAAAGCATCCGGCAGGCTATGCCCAGGTTCACGTTAGCGTCCACCATAGGTTGTCCCGGCACGTATTGGCGAGCTAGCTCCGCCATAGGATATTCAACATTAGCCGCCAGTTTCGAAGCAGACTTCTTGGATGTGGCCCCTTGACTCTTCGTTTGAACACGACTTGGCTATGAGCTCTCCACTTGTGGTACTGCCGGGAGTTGAGGGTGTAGCGAATGATGAGAAATCTCTACATGTGGTACTGTCGGCATTGGCCGAGGAAGGGTGAGCTGCTTTGAAACCTCCAGTGGAGATCGAGCAACCACTGGTGAAAACCTCATCATCCCAAGATCCGGCAAACGTGGAGGATCGGACGGTGCGTTCGGTGCTGATTCGAGGACTATGTCCTTTTTTGGTCATTCGACGAATGACCCGACCGCGTCGCTTAGCAACTGCATGTCATCAGATTCTCGCGTGTTCGGCAAGGAACAATTAGCAAAGGTCGGGTTGATTGACTCGACTTGCACTCGCGTGAAACCTGGTGTTAATGGGACACCGTCTAACACCGTTCCAGGAGTAGATGGCCACACCTGACCGTACGCGACGTCAATTGCGAAGTTCGTCGTAGCGAACTGTATCTATATCTTGCACCGCATCGGACCCCCAATTTGGTCGATGGGAGAACAATCATCCGCACCTGAGGTGCAGCTACTGCGGCGGGCACCCGGGCTTGCGACTGGCACCCTGTCTTGCAGGTACTGTGCTGAAAGCCTCTCCTCCATGGCTCTCATTCTTTCCTTAAATTGCGCCTCAAGGGACGACTGTATCTCCGCTTTCATCTGCTCGGCTCTTGCTTTCTTCCTCTACCAACGTGCCTCCTGCGTATCGTTGGTGAAGGCTTTGCCCCATGTTGCCAGATTTCTGAAGCCCCTGGTGTGTCCATAGGGCTCCCTGGTGCCGATGGCCTCAGAGAGTATGTCATTCTCCCGACTTGGTATGAACGCGCCTTGAGATGCCTGCTCATTCAGCCCCACCATTCTCTGATAGACCTCCTCGTCTTCTGGGTTTCGCCATACGCGTTGACCACGAGGATCCACCTTCGTCCTCGCCCTACACCAGTCCCGGATGCGGCTGCCACTAAAATCCGAGAACACCAGCTACTGTCCGTGCTTCTCCGCTTCCTCGTCGTCCTTTGCCCATTTCTTCTTAGCACCGACGTACCCTAAGGTGCCGAGGTAATATTTCTGGGCAATCTTCAGTTTACATTCATACTACAACTCTGTAAATAAGTATGATATCAAATTCACTTCATGAACTGGAAGCACACCTGAAATAAAACTTACGCTCAATGGATAACTTACACAGTTAGATAACAAAACATTGTCCTAATTATAACGTGTTCTGAAGTGTTCACTACAAAAGTCATCCAAGACCCCATGCGTAGCAGCTCAGTATCGCAATATTTTTACGAAAAAGGTAATCCAATAGCAGGAAGAACAATACCTTTTCTAGGTAACCCAATAGCAGGACGAACATATACATTGCAACCTGACCACCAGAAATTGTACATGCTTGCAACTACTAACAAATATTTTGATAATGCTATGCAATATCATATAGTATCGCATTATAATTTTCCCATACTGTACCAAACAATACCAAGTACACTAAGCTGTGAAAATATTGTTAGTTCAATGTGAATGCACCTGGAAAGGTCTAGAGGAAATGGCGGCACCTGCACTTGGTCGGGGAGGATTTGGGGAAACTCCAGGAGCTCGAAGAAGGTGGCGGCGCTGGTCCGAGGAGGCGGCGCTGGTTGGGGGCGGCGGCGCTGGTCGGGGAAGGCGATGCTGGTCGGGGGCGGCGGCGCTAGTCGAGGGGAGGCGGCGCCGCTGGTCAGGGGCTTGGCAGTTTGAGTTGATGCACGCGGGGCTTGGCAGTTTGAGTCTATATGTGGGACATATCGGAGGTGGTTAAATCGATCTAACCGCCTCGGATAAGGATAAAGGAGGCGGTTTTGTTGATCTAACCACCTCCAATTACGAAGATATCCGAGGCGGTTGCTAGGTTCCAACCGCCTCGGATAGTCTATAAAGGAGGTGGTTTCTTGGTTCCAACCGCCTCGAATATGTAGATATCCGAGGCGGTTGCTATGTTCCAACCACCTCGGATAGTCTATAAAGGAGGTGGTTTTGAGCTTCTAACTGCCTCGGATACTTTTTATCAGGCAAGTGTTCAGTTCTGTTTTCTGAACTTTCAGGTGACAACACAATTCAGTTGATAATTTCAGAACTAACAGCACACAGCACAATTCTACAACTTTTACCATGAACATCCCAAATATCATCAGCACATGAGCATCTCAAATATATCACCATGTGCGCATGAACATCACAAATATATATATATCACCATTTGCACATAAATGTTTCTTGCATGTTTCAACCAACAAAATCAACACTTCTTAAAAAGGACATGAACATCTGAAATAATTTCATTGCCTTTGCATTTCTTTTTCTTTTTGCGAGGCATTTCCTCTTCAAACTCTGACCCTTCTTGATGATCCTCGCGTATGTAGCACTTCTCAAATTGACAACAAATTTGACTTGGATATCTCAAATTATTTCATTGCCTCCGCTTCCTCATCCTTTTCTTTTTGCGAGGCATTTCCTCTTCGAACTCTAGTCCTTCTTGATGATCTTCCCGTACGTAACATGCTTCGTTAGGTTCATCGGTAATCGCGTCTCTTATGCTATGTTGCATCGGAGGTGCATCTTCAAAGATCTTGTATTCATTCTCATCCACCACACCCTGAACTCCGACAATCTTCCTTTTACCCTGTAGGGCAATATGAAGATTCTTCTTCGTCGGGTCGGTCACATAAAACACCTAGTGAGCTTGATTGGCTAGAATGAATGGGTCATCTTTGAATCCAACACGTTCAAGGTCTATTGTTGTGAAGCCGTATTTCTCGACCTTCGTAGATTGCAGATTGACCCAACAGCACCGGAATAATAGGAATTTAAAGTACACAAAGTCCAACTCCCAAATATCCTCGATGAACCCATAGTACTAGCTCCGTTTCCCGCTCATATCAAAAGCCTCTATACGGACTCCACTATTTTAAAATGTACTTTTCTTATCTTGATCTCTCGTGTAGAATGTGTCCGTTAATGTCATATCCTTGCCAAGTGACGACCTCGAATGTTGGGCCCTTCGCATACCAGGTTAGCATGTTGCTAGAGGCACCTAAAAGAAGACGCTCCTTGAACCACTTGTTGAATTCTTTGTTATGCTCTCTCGTCCTCCACGCATCAGTTCTATTTGGATGCTCTTACCTTAACTTTGCCCTGTGCTCGTCCATGTACGGGGCAACGGCGGTCGTGTGTTGCAACACGTGAAATGGGCAAGAGCGTGTCTAGCTTGATCGGCCATTATTGATTTCTTTCCGATAGTCCCAACACCATCAAGCCTGCCTTCATGCCGAGAGCGTGGCAGGCCAATCGGTTGGTTCGACTCCATGTAATCAACACAGAACTCAACAACCTCTTCTGTAGTGTAACCTTCGACAATACTTCCTTCTGGTAGATACCTGTTTTGCACGTAGTGCTTCAAGATTCCCATGAATCTTTCGAATGGGTACATGCTTCGTAGGAAGACGGGCCCGCACATCTTGATTTTGTGCACAATGTGGACGATGAGATGCACCGTTATATCAAAGAAAGACGGGGAAAATACATCTCTAGCTAACAAACAGTCTCCGCTGTTGCTAACTCCAGATCATCTAGTTCGAACACGTCTATCACCTTCTGTGAAATCTTGTTGAAGAAGAAGGACAAGTTAGTGATTGATTCTCGGATGTTAGGCGTCAGAATATTCCTGATTGCAATTGGGAGCATCTGTGTCATCATAACATGGCAGTCATGAGACTTCATGCCGATTAATTTCAAGTCCTGCATCAAGACGAGCCTCTTGATGTTGGCGGAGTAGCCCGACGGAACCTTCACGCCATGCAAGAACTTGCAAAACTCGGTTCTCTCGGCCTTGGATAAAGTGTAACAGGCAGGGGGATGTATGTCTTCCCGTTAGGCAGAACTACAGGCACCAGCTCGGGCCTGATTCCCATATCAACCATGTCAAGTCGGGCCTTAACGCCATTCTTCGTCTTGTCCTTCATGTTTAGCAGTAGACCCAGCACGCTGTCACAAACATTCTTCTCTATGTGCATTACATTGATGTAATGCCAGACGTCTAGATCCTTTCAATATGCTAGGTCCCAGAACACCGATCGTTTCTTCCAGTATGCGGACTCATCTGTGGCCTTTTTTTCTGACCCTTTCCAAACACAACATTGACATTGTTAACCTTCTTGAATATCTCTACACCGCTTAATGGCCTTGGTTTCGCACCATTCTCCGTTCTCCCGTTGAACTGTGACTTCCACCTCCAGTAACGGTGCCTTATAGGCAGGAACCGCCGGTGACCCATGTACACGACTTTCCCATAATTCTTGAGACTTAGACTGACGGTATTCTCCATGCATATGACACAACCTTTGTGTCCTTTCACCGTCTGACTGGAGGTGTTGCCGAGAGCGGGAAAGTCTTGGATTGTGTAGAACAGCATGGCCTGCAGAGTGAAGTATTCTCTTTTGTCTGCATCCCATACCTGCACTCCTGTGTTCCACAGTGTTTGTAGATCATCCATCAACAGTTGGAAATATACGTCGATGTCGTTACCTTGTTGCTTAGGCCCTTTGATAAGTATGGACATCATAATGTAATTCCATTTCATACAAAGCTAGGGAGGTAGGTTGTACATACTGAGAAGTACGGGCCAGGTGCTGTGTCGGCTACTCATGTTGCCAAATGGATTCATTCCATCCGTACTCAGCGCAAACTTTACGTTCCTAGTTTCCGCAGTGAATCGAGGATACTTCCTATCGATGTTTCTCCACTGGATAGCATCGGCAGGGTGTCTTAGCTTTTCATCGGATGTCTTCTGCTCGTCCGCATGCCAGCGAAACAGTTTTGCTTCCTTCGAGTTTGCAAACAAACGCTTCACGCGCGGGATTACAGGCAGGTACCAAGCAACCTTCGTAGGAGTCCCCTTCGTCACCTCGACAAATTCCTCAGCTCCTTCTACTCCAATCTTACCCTTGTACCGAGAAGCCTTGCACAGGGCATGAATGTAGCTTCGCAAACTCTTTCTGGTATAGGATACAGTCGTTCCGACATGCATGTATCTTTTCAACTTCCAGTCCGAAGGGACAAAGCACCTTCTTGGCTCTGTATTTGTTTATGGGTAACTCATTCCCCTCTGAAAGCATGTCACCTAGGAGGCCCAACAACTCATTGAAGCTCTTGTCGGACCAGCTGTTGCTCACCTTCAGCTTCAATAGTTCAAGCACGGCATATAACAAAGTGAACTTAGCCTTGCATCCTGCGAATAGCGGTTTCTCCGAGGCCCCCATCAAGCCTAGGAATTGTTGGTACTCTTTGTCGGTTTCGTGCCCTTCGAAATCACACAACATCTGTTCCAGCTCAGGCATCGAGTCGGGATCATCGACATCTCATGGTGTGAATCACAACCGATATCAAATGGCATATCAGTTGCTTCTTCATCGGCAAAAATATCATCACCTGATACTACGGCTTGATCTTCACCGTGCTTGGTCCAAGTTGAATACCCTTCCCTAAAACCTCCCTTGAAGATGTGGTACTCAATATGATGGAGCTCAAAAATCCTTACGTTACCACTGTCTACGCATGGACAATACGTGTCAGCTCTACCCTCTCTCAACATGTCTGCCTCGGTAGCTGCCATAAATGCTCTCACTCCATCTCTATACGCCTCTGTGTTGCGAGCTCCGTACATCCACGATCGAT
The DNA here is from genome assembly GCA_019208055.1 of Stipa capillata. Taxonomy (NCBI): domain Eukaryota; kingdom Viridiplantae; phylum Streptophyta; class Magnoliopsida; order Poales; family Poaceae; genus Stipa; species Stipa capillata. The sequence goes on from JAGXJF010003777.1 coordinate 36,425, forward strand.
CCATCTAAGCCGTGCATATGGAAAGTTAAAATTTTAGTTAAAAATATGAAGTGCATCGACTTCGTGACATGAGTTTAACATTTCTTCAAGTACTAACCTAACCAAATTCTAAAAATAATTACTAACCTAACTAACTAATATAATTAACTAATCGTACTAATTGATTAATTAATATAACTAACCTATATGCGTCGACTCTCCTCAATTACTAATGTATAACTAACCAAATTACCACTTCTTGCATATAAAAATTAAATATGCCACAAAAATAAATCCATCATTATTTTTTTCCTTTTTGAAAGTGCATCTAGTGCCCCCTAGTGGGTTTTGATGATTAATGACAAACGATTAAGGGACTAATGGTTTACTGAGTATATACAGGTGTATAGTCCCCAAGGTAATTGGTTTAACCAGAGGATGTCGACCCCTAAAAAGTTAATGATGAAGGAAGGCTTGGACCTAGAAGATTAGTGGTGATTTTCTAGTGTTTAACATGATCAAAAGATCATTTAAGTCTATAGGACAAGCTGCACTATTAAGAGGGGTAAGATATCTAAGCTGTAGGAAGAATCTTCATGTGTGCTCACTCAAATTCTCAGAAGACTTCTTTGAAAATCTCTTTTGAGACACAGACAGTGATTCTCGGTGATACCAATTTTGAAGAATCGGATGTACCGAGTCTGACCTCTGTTGCGAGGTTTGATGACTTAGTCGTCTCAAGCATCGAAGAACTTCAATTGCGGCATGATCGGTCTTCAAGCCCGGTGCTGCTGAGAGTGGCCTCTGTGTCGGAGAGTTAGGGAACCTTGCTGATTAGGGTTTGCCTTAGTTTCATGTTTCGAAAACCGGTGTGTCCGTTCTTGATACTGGTGCTTCCGGGATATGCTTCAGTTGTTATCTTAGACTAAGTCCCATTTGTGTTGTCTTCGGTTCTACCGGTTTCGTTTCCGGTCCTACCGAGAATCTCTTTTGGACTTAGCTCGTTTTGTGAGTGCTGTGTTACCAAGTTGGTTTCCGGTTTGACCGCGTTTCCTCTTGTGAGAGAAGAACGGGTCATTTCTTCAAATCTCAGTCTAACCATTCTTCAAAGTCAACACTACCGGGAATCGCTTCTAGAAGTAACTCTACGGAGTAGAATCTTCAATCCCGGTGTGACCGTGTTCCTTTCGGAACTACCGACTTTGAGTTGTAGACTTTCGCTGTGTATCTAAGTTCCTCAGAATATGACCGTTGTTTTGAAACTCGGTGCTTACGGGTTTGTGTTCCTGTTGTTCCGAGGAAGATTCTTTACCTCCAACGACTCTTTTCTGAGCTATGCCTATATATAGCCCCCGACCCCCTGTGGGTTTGGGAGGACACTCTGCGCAAAATACTCATTCTCTCACACTGTGTGTTCCCCTTTCCTCTTGCTCTTTGAGATCTATTTTGAGAGTGGAAAGATCTGAGAGATCTGAGACTTGATTGAGCATTCAAGCAATAGCTTCTTCGAACCTAGTAATCTTGACCTATTACTCTTGGGAATTTGGCATCTCCTAGCCGGCTAGGCATCGTTGAGAGCTCTGCTTTGTGGATTTGCCTCCAACAAGTTTGTGAAGGTTCGAGGATCACCTCAAGATCCACCACGAGTGATTGAGCAAGTTCTAAGTGGAGTTGGCTCAAGGAGAAGAAGATGAAGTTTGTGTGACTTCGGAGCTAAGTGCTCAAGCCTCTTCAAACGAAGACGTAGAATTGTTGCCAACAACTTGAACTTCAGGTTAAATCTTGAGTCTTCTCTCTAACTCTTTATTTAAGTGTTATTCTTCATTTGAGCTAGATCTAGTTTGTTATTCGTTGCCTCACCTTTAAACTACCTCACTCTTGCATGCTAAACAACTAATTTGAGTAAAATTTGATAATCTCCTATTCACCCCCCCCCTCTAGTCGATAGACCTCGATCTTTCAATTGGTATCAGAGCGAGGTCTCCTCTTTGCTACTGATTTGGTTTAACCACCAAGGAAGAAAGGTATGTCGACTTCCGGAAACTATAGAAATTCTTCGCATAGACCTATCTTCGATGGTACTAACTATGCAGGTTGGAAGCACAAGATGAGGATGCATCTTGAAGCCATTGATTTCGAGATCTGAAGAGTGATTGAACAAGAAGTCGTTGTCCTCAATGAAGCTGAGCTGACTGAAAGCGACAAGAAGAACAAGCAACTGAATGCTCAAGCTTGTGATATCCTCTTCGGTGCTCTCAATGATGATGAGTTTGGAAGAATCAGCACGCTCCGAAGTGCGAAGAAGATCTGGGACACACTTGAAGAAGTGTATGAAGGGACTGATTCAGTCAAGGACTCCAGAACCAATGTTCTTCGAAGTCAATTCAACCGATTCAGGGGTTCAGATCAAGAGTTAGTTCGAAGCATCTATTCAAGACTCACCACCATCACAAATGAGCTTCGAGGACTTGGTGCCACAGACATCACTGACACTGTCATCATCAAGAAGCTTCTTATGTCTCTTGATGAGAAATATGTCACACTGTGCACCCTCATCCAAGAAAGGGCTGACTTCAAGTCGTTAACTCCATCTCAAGCTCTTGGAAGACTCAATGCTCATGAGATGATCATTGAAGAAAAGAAAGAACTGTACTCCACAAGATCAGGCCCTCGAAGAAGCATTGCTTTTAAGGCTAAGAGGGCAGAGTCCTCATCTGATGAAGAACAAGAAGAATCCAGGAATGAAGCTGATGACAGGGACTCTTTTGGGAAGGAATTGGCCCTTTTGGTCAGAAGATTCAATAAGTTCCAAAAGGGTGGCAGATTTAAGAAGTATGAGTTGAGGAGAAAGGGAAGCTCTTCCTCAAGAGACCCCAAGAAGAGAAGCTGCTACAAGTGTGGGGAGCTCGGCCACTTCATCGCCAATTGCCCGCTCCTCAAGAAAGAGAAGAAAAGAGAAAAAGGTCACAAAGGAGACAAGGATGACAAGAAAGAGAAGTCATACAAGAAGGAGCATCACTTCGAGCGCAATCATTACAAGAAGAATAAGTACAAGGCTAAAGCCTACCTCGGCAAGGAGTGGGATTCAAACGCTAGCGATTCGTCAAGCTCCGAACCTTCTTCCTTGGACTCCGAAACTGGAATGGCGGGACTCGCTTGGGCTACACCGACAAAGGCAAGGTCAATCTTCGACATGCCAAGCGACAATGAGTCTCCCACATGCCTTATGGCTAAGGGGTCCAAGGTAACTTCAAAATCTCCTACCTATGATGATAGTGATGATGACCTTATGAGTGATGAGCTAGAGAACATAAAACCTAGTTATAGAAAACTAGCTAAAACTCTTATGGAACAAGAAATTATTCTTGAGGATCAAGAAAGTTTGCTTGTCGATGAGATGGAGAAAAACAAGAAATTGACTCGTGAGTTGAATAAACTCAAGTGAAAGAACCTTGATCTCACTAAGACTCATGAATTACTAATTGAGAATCATGAAAAACTAGGTCATGAGTTCCTCAACAAGAAGCAAGTCCTTGAATCTCTAAAAGTGGTTCATGATGAACTTAGGTTTGAAAATGATTCTCTTATTGCCAAGAATCAAGAAGGTTTCAATCCTCCTTGCTTGAAATGTATTGCATCATCCAATGCCATACCACCATCTACATCATCTAGCAATGTGCATTCAGATTCTTCATCTTCAAATGCTATTATGGTCTTTTGTTTCCCTAACACTCCATCTAAGGAGACCATAGCCATTATGAATGAGAATGCTAGGATGAAGACCCTCCTTGAAGTTGGTTTCTTGAAGTGCTACAAAGGAAGTGACTCTTTAAGAGAGCTTCTTAGCAAGCAATTGATGAACTCGAAGAAAGAAGGGTTAGGCTTCATCCCAAGCTACAACTCCCATGGAACTAAGTGGAGATCCGAACAATATCCCAAGACCAAGTGGGTTCTTGGAAGAGGGAAGAATATCGAACTCACTCACTATAATGGTTATGCTCGTAAAGATTATGCATCCATGCATGCTAACCTTGATGTCAACTATAGATTAGCTAAAACCAAAAAGGGTAAAGTGTATGCCAAATATGTTGGGTACAAGAGTAGAGATGTAGTCCCTTGCAAAATCATTTGGGTACGCAAAGACCACATCGCTAGTCTTACACCCAATGTATTTGATACATCTAACAATGTCACAACCACTAACATCTATGGACCCAAAAATATATGGGTACCTAAAAGAAACTAATTTTTTTTATAGAGCTATGCCTCCAGAGGACGAGAATGGGTGCTTGATAGTGGATGCACCGATCATATGATCGGAGACGAAAGCATGTTTGTTGAATTCACGCCAAACGTTTCACCCACTCGAAGCATTACATTTGGAGATAATGGTAAAGGAAAGGTAATGGGACTAGGTAAAGTTGCTATATCTAAGGACAAATCTATTGCTAATGTCATGCTTGTTAAGTCCCTTGGATTCGACCTAATGTCCATTGCTCAATTTACTGATCTTGATCTTGATGTACTATTTACTAAAATTGATTGCCAAGTGTTCAAAAGTGATGATCAATCTTTGGTATTCAAAGGGGTAAGAAAAGGCAATCTATATCTTGTTGATTTTTCTAAAGGTCCTCAAGTCACCACATGCTTAATTGCAAAATCCTCAAAAGGATGACTATAGCATTGAAGACTTGGACATGTAGGAATGAGGAACCTAGACAAGTTGGTCAAAGATAAGCATATCCTTGGAATCACTAACGTATCATTCGAAAAGGATCACCTTTGTAGTGCATGCCAAGCTGGGAAGCAAGTAAAGTCAAAGCATCCCACCAAGACCGTCATGACAACAACAAGCCCTCTCGGGCTACATCACATGAACTTGTTTGGTCCAAACACTTACAAGAGCTTCGGAGGTAACGCTTACGGTCTTGTCATTGTTGATGACTTTACTAGATTCACTTGGGTATATTTTCTCGAGGATAAAGTTAGAACCCAAGAATGCTTCAAGAGATTTGCAAGAAAAGGTCAAAACAAATTTGAACTAAGAATCAAGAAGGTGCGAAGCGACAACGGGTCGGAGTTCAAGAACACCAACGTCGATGATTTTCTTGATGAAGAAGGCATTGACCATGAGTTCTCCGCTGCCTACACGCCTCAACAAAACGGTGTTGTTGAAAGGAAGAATAGAACCCTAATCGAGATGTCGCGTACAATGCTTGATGAATACAACACACCAAGTCGATTTTGGGTGTACGCTATCAACACAGCATGCCACGCCATCAACCGTCTATATCTTCACAAGTTCATGAAGAAGACGTCATATGAGCTCCTAACCGGTAACAAACCAAATGTTGCATACTTCCGTGTATTTGGATCTAAATGCTACATTCTAGATAAGCACTGCACATCTAAGTTTGCTCCAAAATTACACGAGGGTTTCTTTCTTGGTTATGGCTAGAGTTCGCACACTTACCATGTCTTCAACAACTTCACACGAAAAGTTGAAAAAACGGTGGATGTGCAATTCGATGAAACTAATGGCTCCCAAGTTGAGCAATTGCCAAGTACTATAGATGAACTTATCCCTACCGAAATATTGAAGAACATGGCTATTGGGGAAGTAAAGCCCATTGAAGTCAAGGAGAGCGATTCATCTCTAGAAGTCACACCATCCTCCTCAGGTCAAGAACCTCAAGTGGGAAGTGATGACATTGAAGTAAATGCCGAAGATGAAGCTCAAACAAGACTTCAAGCTCAAAGTGGTCCACATCACCCAAGACTTGTAAAACAAATTCAAGATAGTCATCCCGTCGACAAGATCCTAAGTGACATATCCAAAGGTCCACAAACTTGCTCACATGCTAGACTTTCAAATTTTGTGAGCACCACTCATATGTTTCCTCTTTGGAACCAACTAGGATCAACGTAGCTATGGATGATAAAGATTGGGTGATTGCGATGCAAGAAGAATTGAACAACTTCGAACGCAACAAAGTGTGGACACTGGTTGATAGACCAAACTCCAAAGAGCACAACGTCATAGGAACAAAATGGGTGTATCGAAACAAGCAAGATGAAGATGGCCAAGTGATGTGCAACAAAGCTCGTCTCGTCGCCCAAGGCTACACGCAAGTGGAAGGTTTGGATTTCGGTAAGACATATGCAACTGTAGCAAGGCTAGAAGCCATTCGAATCTTGCTACCATATGCAAACCATCATAATATCTTGCTATATCAAATGGATGTTAAAAGTGATTTTCTAAATGGTGAAATTGAAGAGTTAGTATACGTTGAAGAACCACCCGGTTTTGATAACCCAAAATTTCCAGACAGCGTATATAAACTTCATAAGACACTATATGGACTCAAACAAGCTCCTAGAGCATGATATGAGTGTCTTAAGAAGTTTCTACTCGCTAAAGGATTTAAAACTGGCAAAATTGATTGTACTCTTTTTACCAAAGTCATGGATGGTGAACTCTTTGTATGTCAAATATATGTGGATGATATTATCTTTAGATCAACTAACCATAATTTTAGCAAAAAGTTTGGAAGAATGATGGCCGAAAAATTTGAGATGTCCATGATGGGAGAGTTGAAGTTCTTCCTAGGTCTTCAAGTGAAGCAACTCAGAAATGAAATCTTCATCTCTCAAGAGAAGTACATAAGGGACATGCTCAAGAAGTTCGACATGGAAAAAGCAAAATGTATACATATTTCAATGCAAACGAACGGCCGCCTCAACCTAAATGAAGACGGTAAACCCGTTGACCAAAAGGTATACCGTTCTATGATTGGCTCATTGCTTTATCTTTGTGCATCTAGGCCCGACATCATGTTAAGTGTTTGCATGTGTGCACGGTTTCAAGCAGCTCCTAAGGAATGTCACCTCACAGTCACAGCCATAAAGAGAATTCTTCTATATCTTGTCTTTACTCCCAACTTAGGGCTGTGGTATCCCAAAGGGCTAGTTTCAATCTTGTTGGATATTTAGACTCGGATTATGCAGGAAACAAGGTTGATAGGAAGTCCACCTCCGGAACATGCCAATTCCTTGGTAGATCGTTAGTTAGTTGGTCTTCCAAAAAGTAAAACTATGTTTCCCTATCCATCGTCGAAGCCGAATACATATCCGTAGGTTCTTGTTGCGCTCAATTGTTGTGGATGAGGCAAACTTTGAAGGATTATGACATTATGATAAAAGAAGTGCCTCTTTTGTGTGATAACGAAAGCGCAATCAAGATAGCCAATAACCCAGCACAACATTCCCGCACAAAACACATAGACATCCGTCACCACTTCATTAGGGATCATGTTGCAAAGGGTGATATTGTGATTAGCCACGTAAGGACGGATAAACAATTAGCGGACATCTTCACCAAACCCTTAGATGAGCATAGGTTTTGCAAGTTGCGGAGTGAGCTAAATATCTTAGATTCTTGAAACGTGACTTGAAACCATGCTTACATGTTTACTTTATAACTTGATGTTGATGCCTCGGATGTGAACACATTAAGGGTAAGTATAGTTCTCTCAATGAACATATACGTCCAAGTACATGAGAATAGAAACACTTGTGCATCTTGATGAATATGATTCATAGAACCCTTTTCACTAAATTGATATGTGGTCCTGAATCAGTACATTCATACATGGTGGCTTCAAACCACCACATTTGATATGGATCTTATCTCTCTCTGCTTCTAGTCCTGATTATCATTCAACTTATAGCTTATTTTCTTCAGCTGTTATTTTTCTAAGTGGATGAAAATGGACCACAATCTCAGATCCATCTAAACTTACCTAATTCTTCATGCTTATCTTCACAAGTGTACTATTGAAATCATTCTCGGCATCACCGATTTTCTTCCGGTGCTTCCGAGATGAAACCCTTGAGTCAGTTTCCTCTTTCAACGATTCTTTGGTCATTCCGGTTTCAATCCCGACATATCCGAGAATCATCTCTGTTGTGACTCTGAAATCTGTGAAGATTTTGAGTCGTCCTCCAGGACTCAATTCTGGTGCTACCGAGTTTTCCTTCGGCATCACCAAGTTTGAGGACTCTCAATGGCAGATCCATGTTCAACTCGAACCGCATCTCCGGTACTTCCAGGAACCCTTGGCTATAAATAGACCAAGTTCTCCTCCGCGTTGCTTTAACTTCCACAAAACCCTAAAGTCTCAGCGCCGCCGCTGCTCTTCGTCCAACTCGCCAGAAATGCTCGAGGCTCATTGTCTCGCTGCCACTGACGCAAGGACCTCCCGCCACCACCAGACTTCTTCACGTCCACCGCCGCCGTAGCAGCACTGCCGTCGCCGAGTTAGGGCACGGCTGTGGAATCCGCGACTCTCTCCACAAATCCTTCGATCGCGCGCATTCAATCCCAGGGTACATTTTAGATCTTCTCTACCTATCAAATCGAAAAAATTTCTTAGATTTTAGGCGCCTTATTTAGATTCCTTCTTTCTGCGCCTATCGAATTGAGTGGTTCATGCTTCAACAAATCTCGGCATTACCGACTTCAAACCGGTAGTTTCACGTTTTTGCTCTGCAATGCTGAAGCACAAGCCCAGCACTTCCGGAAATGAAACCGGTCATTCCGACTTTGAAGAAACCACTAATTTATCAGCTAAAAACTCTTTTTCTTCAAAAATTGTGTCTACTAAGTATATTTATGATCATATCCTTTCTCTTCGTATTGCATGCTAGCAATCATCACCATGGAATAGACTCGAGCATGTGCAAACAGGCGGCCGACGTCAAAAGGCACCGCAAGTCTAGATTTGGAACAGCGCGAAGAGGCTGAGTGGGGATTAATCGAGGACAAACAGGCGGCCGACGCAAGTCTAGATTTGAAACAGCGCGAAGAGGGTGAGTGGGGGATTAATCGAGGATAAAGTCATGTAGCACCATTGTGTCCCATCGCATCACTCAGTCCAAGCCCCTTTGCCTCCCATGCCCCTGCACAACGTCATCAAGGAGGGAAAAGAATCCATGGGGTGACGCCTCCAAAGAGAGAAATAACGCCCGTGGGTATCGCCATTGCCAGGTATGGCCGATTCAACCGAAACCACGCAGATGCAAAGGAGCTCATGGCCGCCAAAAGCCACGACCAGCGTATGATGTCGCACCCGATTTGGAGTGGAGAGATGGAGGATGGAAGGCGGCGCCAAATCTCGATAGGGGCAGGGCGAGAACGTCGGCTTCGGCGACCGGGAGGCCGAGACAGTCAGCGGTGGTTGGGCAAGCTTTGAAAACGAAGCTTGCGGAGGCAAGATCCGGCCATCATCGAGCGTCAAGCTAGAGAGGCTGCAATGAAGGGTGGAAAGGGGGGTTAAACAGAGTGGAGGAAATGCCCTGCCGCCGCTGTTCGCCGTCCCGCGGCCTACTCCGGTGGCAGAGAGGGCATTAGAAGGGGGTGGGGACTTTTGGGGTGTGGAGGTAAGGACATTGGATGGGGCGGGGACTTTTAGGGGTGGCGGCAGCGGCAGTCTCTGAGAACTCAAGGCCGCCGAAACCACAACCAGGGGGGCAGGCGGCGCAAGATCTGGAGCTTAGGAGGACAGGGACAGCAACACCGGTGACTAGGAGGCCGAAACGACCGGCGGCGGTCAAGCGAAGTCAGAGAGGGTGGGAGGTGTTAAAAACTAGACGTCAGAGATGCGCTGCCACCGCCGTCCGCTGTCCAGTGGTCTCCTCCGATGGTGGTGAGGTGGTTGAAAGGGTGGGGAGGCCTTTTTGGGGCGGCGGCGGCGAGCGCCTCCTGAGTCGCCTCTGGCGGCTCGGGGGGCCTAGTGTTTGCTGTTTTCATGCTGGTCATAAGTCATAACCAGTTCTTACTAGGGTTTATTTCCTTCATATTATATGCTGGATAACCACACTTTTAATCCTGAACTCACACACACGATTTGCCCCTGGGAATACCACAAGACAGGTCGGGCATTCATCACACGGAATTTGTTGATGCGTGTTATAGAACTGAAAGGTGTTATTAAACATAAGAGCAACCATAATTCTCCCTCTTCTGACGGTAGAAGTGCGTTAATCGGGAAACACTAGCAAGTTGTAGAACACTATTTACAAGACTGAAGGGCAACATACTTACATTAATGTTCATGGCGTTTGTTGTTTGACAAATGCATACGTCCTACTTACATTGAGCATGCATATTTCTCTAGGGTATCCCAAATAAGTAACATTTCTCTCTCTTGCTCGTAACTTATTATGTAGTCTTGAACCTGATTTCTTTTGTGAAACATGCCTAAATCACTTGGATGTGGAGGACTGTATATACAATCCCATCACCTGAGTTTCAAATCCTTATGGATTCGAAGTTGTGTTCCTATTCTTTATTAATATGACATGTTCTTTCTGTTTTTTCAAATCCGCTTTCTATTTGCATGATCTATAGCTTTCCAATTTCTTTATGTGTAACTATGATTATTTTGTGTGCTTGTTTATTTTGTAGATTGTTAATATTAAGGGTGTGCGGAATTCTAGTTTGGTCATATTGACCCATGGGATGCATCACCTTGTACTCCTCTGGGTGGAAAACAAAAGAAGGAAAAAAATAGAAAAAGGAAAAATCAAAAAAGAAGGGAACAAAAAACACAAATAAAAGAGAGAAAGGGAAAATCCAAAAAAGGTGGAAAAACGAAAAACATAAAAAGAGAAAAATCTAAAATCTAGAAAAGAGGAAGATAAACATTTTTGTGTGTGTTGTTTGCTCATTTTTGTGAAGAGATTTATGGACTTGACCTTTGTTTCTTCATATTTGCCTTGAGAGGGGTGAGTAGATAACTTCGCCTATGTCACATTAAGTACAATTCTTATGTTTTATAGCAGGTCCCAGGCCCGAAAACAGGAGGACAACCTACGTATCCTCAAGGCGCAAGGTCAGTCGCACGTATGATAAGATGTATAACACGGTGTTGCATGAGTGGCATGGTGATTTGGCCTGCGTTGTTCTTATGTTTCTTGAGTGCAAAGGCTGTACCGCATTCTATCATTTCAGTTTTCTGTGGAGGTTGTGAGTTATAATGTGATGAACTACATGAGCAATCAAGCTTTGATCCATGTTCACTACTAAAAAATATCTTATTACAGAAGGTCAAAACGCCTTATCTCAGATAGTTTATTGAACCGTATGAAAACAATGGTTAGTGATAACACATCCTCATTACAGCCGGTTTTAGAACCGTCTGTAATACTCAACTATCACATATGTCTATTGTTCCAAACCGTATGTGATTCATTTTCAATTGCAAAAATATTTGTAGCAGCCTAAATTTGTAAACCTAACATTGTAAGCTCTCAATAGAATAATAACTCTGGCATCTCATGCATGCATATAGCTATTCAAAATTAATTCAAATAAAAAAAGCTCAAATTTTAACCTAGAATCAATTTGAATAAGGATGGTGAAACCAACTTCAGCAAATCCTCATCTAAATAATTTTACAAGTTCCAAATATCCCACAGAAACCTGCAATTTTCAAGACATTTAAAGCTCAATTACATTTTCAAATAAAGTGTCTTCTAACCTATTTCAAAGAACTGGACCGATATGTAGAATACTGATAAAGGAAATTTTCCTTCATCCACAATTGATGAAATTTCATATTTGCAACTTAAATATCTTCCTGAACTCCCATATAAATTTCCAGAAAGCTTGGAGCTATAATATATATATAATAATAAAACTAAAAAGAATAATAAATAAATAAAATAAAATTCATAATAATAATAATAACAACAATAATAGATAAAGGGGTTGGGGACAAGCCGAGCCACCCAACTACCTTCACACCAACATCTCCGCCTTCTAGGGAGGGCGCCACCATCCTCCTCGGTGGGCGCGGCCACTAGCAGGACCGTCATCGGCAAGCCGGTTGCCACCGACCAGCTTGGCCTCCTCCTCACCCTGCTCCTCGTCTAGCCCCAGCACGCCACCCCTCTCCCCCACTGTCCCACACCGTTGGCTACTCGTCTCCGTCACGCCTAGTCCCTGCTGCTGTGCTACCCTGCCTCGCCGCTCCTCCTACCCCTGCACTCCTTTGCCACTCCCTGTGTAGCATGCGCCGCCATGCGCACGGCAATGGATGGTGCCATCGCTGCCGCCACTTGGCTAGCCATCGCCGCTGCTGACGAGCCCACTTTGCTAGTGTCGGCAGGCCTAGCTCCCTTCCCTTCGCGCCACCTTAGCCACCCCTGCCTCTTAGGCAGTGGCCCCTTTGAACCCTACCGCCGCAGTAGTGGCCGGCACGCCACTACTTGGGGCTCTCCGGCCAGTCATCCTCTGCTACAGCACACGAATGGAACTCTCATGCATGTCATCTGTATGAAGAATACTGCATCTTAAGTTCCATCTTAATAGAAGTGCGCTTTATTGGAACCTATAAAATCATAAATGATACTTTAAAACTATCACATGTACCTCAAGGATACTCCTAAACAATTGACCTGCCAAATCTGAAGATAACATGACGCATTATGTCATACATGCATCCATATTTTAAATGTATCCATGATTTAGGTTATATCTCAACTTAAACTAAACCAAGATGTGGAATTAATCATAACATGCCTAGGTTAATTCCATACTTTCTCTTAAATCGCCATAGTTACATTCCATGCCTCTTTACCATGTCTGAAATAGATCCTTAGACTCGTTTTCTCTTCTGGAGGTTGCTTTGCTCCTTATCGATGTTCAGGTCTTTGGATTCTCATGTGGTCAACTTGGATATCCTGTTCTTTGTCATCTCGTTCTCAAGCAAGCATGCAGCTTGTTAAAAATATTCTAGTTAATTTATTCAGTGGTTGGATATTGAATGACTATGCTTCTGTTTCATGTTTATTTTTATGGATTCATGTTTATGGTAGTCACTAGCATGCCTAGGGTTGAATGTGGATTGACCCAGTAGTGTCTGGATATTAAATCGATAACCTAATCAACTTGAACCCCGAATTAATGTTGTAGCACGGTTGTTAGGTGAATGGTGGCATTGTTGATTGGTTTCCGAGCTAGTAACCCGGGTTACTGAGCCAATAAATTGGGATTGGCTGTCGAGCCTTAAGTCGGTGCATGTCCTAGGTCGACCTAAGCAACGTGCTACCTATCAGCCGTCAAGTGCTTGTCGTGAGCACACCAAGGGTGCGGCGGGATGGTCTTTACCCATGTGAGGCCTTGCAACCCTCACTTGGGGAGCCCCAGGGGAACTCGGTGTTGTTGTCGAATGACTCATATCTCCCTCTATGAGAATTAAGAATTGCTCGCGGATCTAGAATCCGATCTGTATGGTGCTTGAATGCTATCCCTTAGGGTTACAATGGTGATAAATGATTGTGACAAATTGAGCTTGTCAAGCATGATCTCTTGCTTACATGTCATTATAGATTCTCTCATGTTGATGATGAACATTGTGTAAGTTATTGATGACTACATGGATTAAACTCTGTTAATCGCCATGCTTCTTATTCCATGACAATACCCTGTTTTGTTTAGGTTAAGATGAATTGTATGCACGATCATTTAATGTTCCTTACTATGTTTAAGCTAATTGGAATAAACATAGCATCTTGCGAGTATGAAAGTACTCATAGGGAATTCCACTCCTACAGGTGATTGTATTGTAGGTGAATTGATATGGATGACTATCATTTTTGCCACCAGCGTCGTACCCAATTGGCTATGATCTTGTGGGCATTTCATGGTTTTGATGACGGTCTTTTGGACTATCGGGGTTTTGTTACGTTTATGTTTCCGCTGCTAAATTTGATGTATTAAGTTAGTACTTGTGACCTTCAGGTTTCTTATGTGTAATTATTTAAATTACCCATGTGTAAGGGATGTGGCTTATTAGTTCGGTAAATCTCTCTTTAGCATTTGTGTTGTGAGGTGACCAAGTTATTGAACACATCCCTCTATACACCGTGCGTGTACAATTTGAAGTGTATGTGGGTGACGGTAGAGAGTTTGAGTCGATCTCTCATGAGGTCAATCATATTATACCTTAGTCGAGTGACTCGCTAGCTGAGATGCGATTGCCGGCTAAGCAGGGTATGGACGTATGTGTCAGGCCTTCGGGTGACCCACTAGTTCGTGCTTTGGCCGACTAGGTTAGGGTATGGACATGGATGTTGGGCTCTTCTAAGGGAATACGGTAATCGGTGCAAGAGATGGGCATCAATGCTCTTACGTGTCTTGGAATTTTATTTGGCTTATTGAATAATGTTTGCTTCTGCTCGGCTTGGCCCATGGTGATAAATACATGACTTCATCCACATATGTTATGTGGGTCCAGTGTCAGGCCACCCAACGGTGATACATATATACGACTTTGTACGTGTATGATATGTTGGGTGGCTTCTCGGTCTTTGGCAATACGTTGTTCATTAAGTCACGTGGAATTCTATGCCCCGACAAAAATGTTGTAGTTGTTGCTAAATTTTAGAATGATTTACGCATCAAATTTCATTTGGATTACACAAAAAAAGTCACTGAACATGTGGATTACGCATAAAAGAGTCAGTGAACATTTGGATACACACACAGAGTCACTAAACATTTGGATTACATAGAGGAAGATGCGGATTATCACTGATGAGACAATGTGGATCTCGATCTGATTATGGATGTAGGGAGGAGGATGCTGGAGGCGAACTTGACGAGGCCGTTTGAGTTGGTGGTGGTCCGGATCGCTGGCAGCGTTGTCGGCTTGCGATCAGAAGGCTGGAAGGAGGAAGAGGAGGAGGTGGTGGTGCTGCGCGCCTTCCCAACCACCGGCATGAATGGATGTGGCCTCTGAACGCTCTGCCGCAACCTCCCCGACCACCAGCGCTGGACGTCGGCCGCTATCCTGCCAAGGCCCTTCCTCATCACATTGCCCAGCACAGTGCTGACCGCCGTCTTGCGCCCTGCAGCGGATCTGACCGGGCGGAAGAGCCTGGTCCGCATCAGCGGCCAGCACTTCCGCTCCCCTCTCCTCGCCTCTCTCACTGTCCTCCTCTCCTCCCACTACCCCTCCAACACCCACGACCACTAGGGTGACAGCGGGAAGCGGCTGATGTGGCGATGGAAGCAGCTGCTGGTTCTTCAATCAGGAGGGAGTGCAGGCGCCGGCACGGACTGGGTGGCCTGCCCCGTCTGCGACGAGTCCATTCGTGGCACGGACTATTGCATCCACACTCGAGGGATATGACATACAGCAACTTCGAGCTGTCACTCTGCTCGCTGATGCAGCGGTGGTGCGGAGAAGGGAGCTGCGGCAACTCTCTGAGGAGCGGACTGAGAACAGGATCTGGAGAGTTGGGGGAAGCGGTGGATTTGACCAGATTTGGGGAGTTGGGGGAGGCGAAGGACGACGCACTTGAGGGGATCAAAGGAGTTGGTGTTGGGGTTAAGCTCAAATCTGCCATGCTCTAGGCTCTTATTCGATAGGCTAGTTGGGCATGGATTCGCTGGAGAGGGAGGGGTTTGAGGCCCTTAAGTCGATTTTGAAAAAATTGTCTGTAATAAAAAAACTCAGTCGGTTTTTTCTTCAAAATAGTCTGTTATAAAGAAAATTGTTGTGATGTTCTATTATTATACATGATCCTAAAAAACCTGTTCGTGAAAGGTCTATGATAAAGGATTTAGGATAGGCTTTTCTATAATATTGGTTGTTCAGGTGATACATGGACTAAATATGATATACATTTTTGTTATAGCTGTAACTACCGGCTTAGTTCGCGGTAACATTTGTTTTCCAAATGAATGATCCATGGTCTCCAAAATGGACCCACTTGGAGTCCATCCATCGCCGTTCAGGGGTGATTCAGGAGCCTTTCCCGGGAGCCGGGCAGCAAATCAGTAATTCAGTATGGACTACGAGAGAGCTGTCCAAATTGGAGGCCCTGACACTTGATGATTCCCCTGCTACATTTGAATCGGCGTGGAATATGTGCGAATTCGAAGTGGCGATGCAAACTTCAGTTGTTCCATTGGCGGAGCAAAGGGGCAATCCCGTTGCGGCTGCCCCGGGGCCCAGGCCGGCCGGCTGCCATGGAAGGTTAAGGCGACGAGCTCAGCGGAACGCGATGCCAGGAAGGTTAATTCTTTTGTGCGCTGTGACTGTTAGAACAAAACTTTGTAAAGCTCACATCTCGACGGAAAAAACTTGTACCAGAGGGACGTTGTTGTTCAATTAATCTGATGATAGATTGCCGACCTTGTTTATGGTTTCGCTCTTTTTTGTATCCTTTGGAAAAGGAGATTTGTGTCGATCTTTCAGCCATTGTATCAAAAAATTGTACTTAACCTATATGATTTCGCTCCTGCATGCATGATTGTCCACCGCCATCTTTCTCGAGTTACATCTTAACCTTTTGACGTGGATTTCTCCACGGAAGCTTCTGAGTCTTTCTCGGCTCTCATCGCCTCTCATTTTCATCCGTGATCGTATCCCTTCCACACTGATTCTCTGGTATGCATTGTTGAAAAATGATCCAAAATGGACTTATACTAGATGTAGCATAAAACGGTGTGAGAATTTGTGTTAGTACATCGACACAACCGAATACAATTTGTTATCTTGTCTTCCAAGAACTCTTATTGTTTCTATATATATGCCTCTATAGTCGCACTAAAATACGGCCCATCATCTCGTGCTTGTAATATTTCTCTATTATAGTGAAACTACGTCTTCGTGTATCTGTATTTTTCCTTATAAAGATTTTTTGTGTAAAATATTTATATCTCTTATCTCTAATTGGTATCAAAACGAGGCTACCAAATTGGAATAGAGAAAAGAAGATTCGCTGAGTCCGTGCCGCGGCAGACGTCGCTTGAGTTGTGATCACCGTTGTCACGCTTCGTCTCACCGAAATCTCTTGCCGCCGCTCGGTCAGTTTCCAATCTATCCAATACTGATCGTATTTGTGTTCTATTCTCGAATTGCGTCCGAAGTTGACTCCGAAATGAAGTCGGAGCAGGTGCTATTTAGGGCCTGTTCAGGTGAGCTCTACTTCACCATTTTTCAGCTCCACTTCTAACTCCAGCAGTAGCACCACTCCACCTCCTAACTCCAGAGCAGTAAAAACTGTTCGGGGTAGAGATGAGCCTCAGCTCCAGATTAGTGAAGGCTTGCTGTTGAAAGACTAGAGTACCCTTGTTTCTTTGTCTACACTTGTTCTAGCTTGTTGCTATGTTTGTAACAATTATTTTTAAGGCATACCGATTAATAGCACTGATGCTTTAGCTTGAAAACTGAAAAAAAAACATATTGCAGCCATGTTACCGGTCTGCCGGTAGAGTAGAAGGCAAAAGAACATATTGCAGCCATGTTACTGGTCTGCCGGTAGAGTAGAAGGCAAAAGAACAGATTGCAGCCACGTTACACATCAAGCATTCAATAATAGAAAAAGCTAATAGTACACAGACATCCAACACACACACTTTAAGCATTCAATAATAGAGCAGCCCAGCGCTATGAACTCTAGAAATTATTGATTTGAGTCTAATAATTACAACAAAAGATATCTATGGCTATTACCCTGTTGTGAAAGATGTCACCAACCAAGAGAAATATTCGTCGTGAGTCCATTACGGATTTCATCCATATCAAAATCACTCACTTCTGACGTCGACCCATCAGATGCATTTTGAGGAATTGCATATATTTTATACCTCGAGGGAATAGTCGGCACATAATTCGGATCCCGATCGCATCGAACAAAATGAAGATCCATGCTATCATGATGACGTATGTAGTTGTGAAGTGTCATAGCAGCCGCCACAATCATTTTTTGCGATTCAATCGAATAACTTGGCATCTTTAGCAAAATTTGCCACTTCATCTTTAAGACGCCAAATGCTCGCTTGATCACATTATGCACGGATGAGTGCACCTTGTTGAACTTTTCCTTTGGAGTAGTTGGTGCTGCACCTGCATGAAACTCGGGAACATGATATCTCTCGCCCTTGTATGGTGCTAGGTAACCAGGCCGGTTAGGATAGCCAGCGTCCACAAGATAGTATTTTCCTAAAGCACACAAATAATCAAGTTAGTGAAGCATATCATTCACAGAGATAAAATTATCTATATGCCAAAGTGACTTACCCTTTGGAGGATGGGGAAAGGTATCACTATCCGCTGCCATTCCATGATATAACACACTGGTATCATGCATAGCACCCGGTTGACCGATTGAAGCGTATGCGAAATGCATGTCAAAATCACAAATTGCCAACACGTTCTGAATTGCAGTCCCTGACCTTCCAATGTATCTCACTTTGTTCTCAGCAATAATTGATGCTCTAATGTGAGTCCCATCTAGTGCACCAATGCAATCTTTGAGATGTGGATAAGCCCTACGATCATTTCTAATTCTTCTATGCAGAGTGTGGAGGTTTGGATCCTTAGGTTTCATAAATGAGTCGCCATATTAAGGACAGAGTGAAGAACCTCATGAAATTTCTGATGAATAGTATCGCTTGAGTGCTTGAAACGATTTTGTGTTTTCCTATTTGACTCACATCCACCTAATGTCCATAAGAATATCGCAAGCGACTCATAACTACTCACATTCAAGGATGATTTCAGTTCGTACCTCGTCACCAATAAGTCATGAAGATTGAAGAATAGGCGCGTGTTCATACGGAGCATCCTGAAGTCTCTCCTGGAGTTGAGACTGTCTCTTGCAACCAACCAAACCCACTGAGAATAGAAGTCCTAGGGTCTGCTTTAACCAGATAGGTTTCACAATACTTCCCAGCAATCGTTGCAGCACCTGCATAGAGAACACTCATAGCTTGCACATGAGAACAGATCTTCTTCTTCCTTGAATCATAACTACTATCACTATCATTATCTGATGACATCTGCGCATAAATAACAAGTGTAAGACAACAAGGAAGACAGCAAAGAATTAATATGGACAACAAGGAATTAATATGACAGCAAAGAATTAATACGGATAACAAAGGGAATAATATGGATAACACTAATTTGTTACATCCAAATAAATTTTTGAACATAAGTCGTACAGAACAACATAAGTAGGTACTTAGGTTATTTAAAATTGTTATTACATTTTAAATAAGCATCTAACAACCATACTTCGCATTGTACATCCTCATAAGCCAATCAAAATGATTTTCAGGGGAAGGCATGTGAAGGAACATTTCCCTTTGCTCTCTTTTCAAACAATTCAGTAGCAATGAAGTACTCATCGCTACCAAATCCTGCACCACATTCAAGCACTAGATCCATCACAGCTTTGACTGAGCAACTTTCATCAATCTTGATGAATGACTCGAAAGATGATTGAGTCCTCTCAACCATGTCACCGATCTTCATAATTTGTTCTTGCATAAGTTGTGATTTCTTTGGCTTTTTGGTCTTGTCATCCACAAACTTTCCTGTTCTCTTGCCTTTTGCAGTAGCTGGAGACTCATCTACTTGGGTCTCGTCCAACAAGTCAATATCTTCTGTATCTTCAATATTGAATATTTGAGGCGGTAGAGTGCTTGATTGTGGCATGTTTCCTGATGCAGGATTCCAATGATCAGTTCCATCATTGGTGATATCTTCAAACATCACCATAAGGTTATCCTCATTGCGAATACCCTGCTTTTGAAACCTGCCACAACCTGGAATATCCTGTTAAGCAATGAGAAGAAGAACCATTAGTATTACAAAGAAAATATTAGTTGTATCAATGAGAAGCAGACCCATTAGCACTTACTTTTTTTGCCTTCTTCGACCACTCACTATCCTGCTTGACAATTGTCGCGGGGATTTCGTGGCAATACTCATTTTTATGTAGGATTGGGGCGCAAGAGGATGATCCGAGGGCGGTTCACACAAGCAATTTACCCAGGTTCAGGCCCTCTATGGAAGAGGTAATACCCTACTCCTACTGAATATCTTCCTGGTCTTGTGTGAGGAGAATTACAGAAATGGTGGTTGCCATTCTTGTTCAGAGGAAGAAGAAGCTAAGTCTCTCTCTCCGCGTGGGTGCCCTAGCTTGCCTTATATAGGACCGGCAAGGCTAGGCTTTACATGTGCCGACTCGGCCAGTCGGCCGGGTTACAGCAACGGCATACTTAATGTATGTCATAACTCTACTTAATTCTCCATGCAATGTCTGCCTTAATGTCGTCGTAACGCCCGGTCTTGATGACACCCGGACGTTACTACCGAGTGGGCTTCATGCGGATCGTTAGCCAAGTGGGCCTCCTGGCGTGGACCTCCATGGGACACCCTGGCCCTGATGGGCCGACTCCCTGCCCTGGGCCTATCCGGAGGGGATCCCTCCGTCAGTAACCCCCAAGTGCTTCAGGGTCTTGATGCAGGCGTCGTCTGGAGGGCGAGCTGCGTGCCTCTGAATCGTCTGTGAAGAGACCTTGATGGACTCCTGAAATACCTGAGAAGGTTAGTTTGAGCTAATAGCGGAAATAGTTTCGGTGATACCCGCGTTTCCCGGGCTGGGGGAATCGGCTAGTGGCCCGCCGGGAGGCATATCATGAATTCCAGGCGAATTCGACCAGCGTCTGGGCTTATCCGAGTTGATCATTGCCAGCTTGTGCCCATAGGGGAAACGCTTTCGAAATCGAGCCTCAGAACCGAGTCTTCGAACTTCGGCATTTGGTTCTAAGTCAGAGACCGTCTTGTGCCACTGGGGATGCCGAGTCCGTCCTTAGCTCGGGTGTTGCCGAGTGACCTGCGAACTCGGTCGGGCCGGCCATCGACACCCGTTTGCAGAGCTGGTCTGCTATAGAGCGGTGCGGTCGGTGTGCCTCAGGATTGCCTGGTGGAGTCGGTGCAACCTTTGTGCCACAACTCGGTGGGCCGAGTCCGACTCCAAGCTGGTTCAGCGACCGCATGCGTGGTCACCTGGTCCTGCCGAACCTGGTCAAAGCCTGCTCGCAGTCACACGAAATGTTACGACTGCAGGCAACATCATGCGGCAGCTTTTTGTCACATCAACTACCGCATTAAATGTGCTCAGTCGACTGGATAGGGTGCTTGGAGTGCTGGGTCACGATGATTGCGCCTCAAGTCCCGTGCAAGGCGTGCACGAGGCGGCCGTTGCCACAGTGTTTCGTGGCCACGCGGAGCACACTATCCGGCAGGCGGTTCGTCTCCCTCTAGTATAAAAGCAGGCGCTGAGGAGAGCGGTTCCCATCTGCCTCTTTGTTCTCTTCGCGCACGTCATCATAAACCACCGGGGTCCGCCGCTGTGCATTGCTTCCATCTCTGCTTCCAAAAGCTTCCTTCTCCCACCAGTGTCGACCATGTCCCGCGCCGGCAAGAGCAAGAAAAGTGATGCCTCCTCCACCTCCGCCGCCGCCCTTTTCGATGGGTGGAAAAAGGGCGACTAGGTCCCATCGGTAGTGACCGACCGGATCCTCTCGGGCTTTCGCCGGCGAGGGGATGCTCCCACCTCGGGCAATTAGCAACTGGAGGGCACCGTACCGGGAGGAGAAGCCCGCCCTGCATGAGCATGAATGGGTGCTGCTCATCCCGTTCATCGAGCGGGGCTTGTCGCTGCCCCCTCACGACTTCGTGCGCAGGGCTGTTCTTCCTCTACGGCCTCCAACTCCATCACCTGAATCCCAATAGCATTCTGCACATCGTGTGTTTCATCACGCTATGTGAATGCTTTTTGGGGACTCAGCCCCATTGGGGGCTGTGGAAAAAGATTTTCATGGTGAAGGCGCAGCCGATCAAGGCCGGCGAGCGCCTATCCATCTACGGGGGAGCTAGCATTCAAGTCAAAGCTGGTGCCAAATATTTCAAGCTGCAACTCCCGGACACCATGCGGAAGTGGCAAGACGGGTGGTTCTACTGCCCCGACGAGCGCACGCCAAGTGCCCAGGAGGGGCTCCCCTAAGTATGTCGAGGGTCCCCCCCGTGTGGCAGAAATGCTGGAGCGCCAAGCCGTCCAGCACGGAGATGTTCGAGGTTGACCGACTCCTGAGGAAGATCTAGAGGCTCCAAAAGAAGGGGCTCACTAGCGTCGACCTCATCATCACCTGGTTGAGTCGGCGGATTCAACCGCTTCAAGCTAGGGCGCACCCTGATGTGGGAGTACTCGGGTGCTTCCGACTCGACCAGGGTATCGGCCGAACGGGCTCTCGAATCAACTCTTCATAGAGCTCCTGAAGAGTTTGACCAAGGAGCGCTCCGGCCTCAACAGGGCGCCGCATGTGGTGGCCCTTTTCTGCCGCCAATCCTCCGCCCACCGTAAGTCTTTTGCCTTCCGAGTTCATTCCTTCATATTTTTGTCTCGGTTTCTCTTCTGAATCCGAGTCCTTTTTGTCGCAGACCTTGCTGGGCTTGAACTCCATGCCGCCCCTCCCCGAGCAAAATCCGGCTCCGGGAGTCCTGGACGACGTGGAGGTCGACGAAGATGCCCCCGAGGGCGGGGACTCGGAGAAAGGCCAAGACCCAGCGGACTCGGTGACGAAAGTCCAGGAGGTCGAGCCCTTGACCTCTTCGGCTCCGAAGCGGAGGCGGGCGGACGACGCTTCCGGCTCCGGAGCCTCGTGGGCGTCGGCGGAGTCGGCATAGGCGGAGTCGGCTTCCAAGCGAGCGCGGGCTGAAACCGCCAGCCCCGCGGCGCAGGTTGCTGTCCGTGCTTGTACACCGGCTACCGCCCAGTCGGCGCCTTCTACCTCCGGGGTTCCGTCCGCCCCGGGAAGACCGAAGAAGAAAACCGTGGTGAAAGTGATTCCCACGACCACCAGGTACGTCACTTTTTGGTTTGTCTTCCGCCTTCTAGTTGAACGTAATGCTGAAGTCGGTGTGGGACTTTTGCCATCGCAGCGTCCAGAGGAAGCTCTCCGACAAAGGAGACCTCCAGCCCGGCGTAGCCACAGGGCCGACTCCCGTTCAACAGATGGAGTCGGTTCTCTCGGCTCCGACTGTGGTTGCGCCCACTGCACAACCGCCCGCTGCACCCATGGGGCCGGCTCCCGTTCAACAGATGGAGTCGGTCACGGTGCCGGAGTCGGACGCGGGAGCCGGGCCAGCCGTGGCCCCGACTAATGACCCGCAGCCCCCACCAACTCCAACATGCGGGCCGTCCTTGGAGTCGAACACGGCGCCGGTGACCGCGGCTGGTGCCGACTCCTCCGAGCCGGTGGACATGACCAAGGGCCAGCCCTCCATCGACTGTGCTGCCGTGGACATCGCAGGAGCTACAGCCTCCGACTCTTTGTCGATGGAGCAGAGCCTTGCGCTTGGTCAGCCGAGTGGCGCCGCTCCCATCCCGCAGCTCATACCTCCGACTCGCAGCGCGGAGGAGTGTGTGGCAGTGCAGGAGGCCATGTGGCGAGTTGCTGCCCTTGGCACCAAGCTGAGGGAATTCGTGGACGTGGCTAGCACATTGGCAGACTCGACCAGCGTCTTGGAACATTCTGTTGAGTAAGTCTTCACACCCGAGTTTTACTCCCTTTTCTTTTTTGCTTTGACACTGGGGGCACGGTCAATGCACCCAGTGGGTGTAGCCCCTGAGTCTCTGGTCGACTGTTTGAGTCGGCTTGAGACTTACTGACTCGAATCTCCCTTTTGCCCAGGCGGTGGTCCGACTCGGCGGAAACAGCCAGGCCCTCATGGAGAGGAACGCCTCCCTTGAGAAGGCGCTCGCCGATGAAAGGGCCCAGAATCGGCAGCTTGAGGAGAAGCTCGCCGCCGCTAGGGAGTAAGTATCCGGGTCAGTAGTTATTTGCCTCGAGATTTTGTTGGTTTTAATCTTTCTGAGTCGGCAGACATCGAGGCCGAAAACGCCTGCCTTCAGGAGAAATTGAAGGCCTCCATCTCGATGGCGAGGGCGAGGGAAATGATCGACACTCGCAAAGTCGAGCTCCATGACGAGCTCAAGCAAGCTCGTGAGAGCATGAAGACCGCCACCCTGCTGCAGTCGGAGCTTCAGCAGATGGTGGAGCAGTTCGAAGAACTGAAAGCCACGAACCGCGAGCTACAGGGGCAGTTCAACAGCTTCTACTCGAAGGTGACCGAGTCCTAGAAGCGGCATGCAGCGGCCATCATCGAGTGGGAGAAGCGCGAGGTGGAGCTCATGGGGCACCTCAAGACTGCCAACGAGACCCTATTCGGTAATCCTCGGAGTCCCTTGCCAGCTTCTTTCGCACATTTCCTTGTCAGTTTCCTTACAATAATTCACAGTCGGATCATCGAGTTTCATGATGGGTTTCATGATGGGCGTGCGCAAGAGCTCGTCCATCGCCTTGGCCGTTGCGCCTGACGTGCCTGCGACGTCGGTGGTGCTGGGCGCAACCATGTATACCTCGGCCGTGGAGGCACAGCTATGCGAGCTCTCGTACCCGTCAGATACGGAATCCAAGACAGGCAGGAGAGAGTCAGAGCCAACCATGCCGACGAGCTGTGAAAACGTCTTGCCATCGCACGGGGCAGATGGAGATCCCAGGGAATGTTTGGGCATCGACTCCGCCGCAGGATGGGGAACTGGATCCTAGAGGTTTAGTTGGCCGAAGGCATCGGCCATGAAGGGCAGGCTCCCGAAGGAAAGCTTCATACCTTCAGGGAGCTCAGCGGATGCAGAGTGCAGCGGCGTGGTGTCGGTCACAAGCCTGCCGCCGGTGGCCAGAGGAGATCCCGCCCGGATCATAGCTCCAGCATGCGCAGTCCCTACTTGGCGCACCAACTGTCGCGGGGATTTCATGGCAATACTCATTTTTATGTAGGATTAGGGGCGCAAGAGGATGATCCGAGGGCGGTTCACACAAGCAATTTACCCAGATTCAGACCCTCTATGGAAGAGGTAATACCCTACTCCTGCTGAATATCTTCCTGGTCTTGTGTGAGGAGAATTACAGAAATGGTGGTTGCCGTTCTTGTTCAGAGGAAGAAGAAGCTGAGTCTCTCTCCCCCGCATGGGTGCCCTAGCCTTGCCTTATATAGGGCCGGCAAGGCTAGGCTTTACATGTGCCGACTCGACCAGTCGACCGGGATACAGCAATGGCGTACTTAATGTATGTCATAACTCTACTTAATTCTCCATGCAACGTCTGCCTTAATATCGTCGTAACGCCTGGTCTTGATGACACCCGGACGTTACTACCGAGTGAGCTTCATGTGGATCGTTAGCCAAGTGGGCCTCCTGGCGTGGACCTCCATGGGACACCCTGGGCCTGATGGGCCGACTCCCTGCCCTGGGCCTATCCGGAGGGGATCCCTCCATCAACAATGTTCCTCTCATAGTCCCACCCACCACCCGTCTCCTTTAGCTTCAATTTTTTCCAAATGCCATACTCAACCTTCAACTTATCCCATTTGTTCTTGAATTGGACCTTTGAATAATCTAGTCCCGTCCTCACTTTAAACATCTTCGCTACCTCATCAAATCCCACAGAGTTCAAATGGGTGTTTGGTCGATTCCCTTGGCGCACTTGTTGGACAAATAACTTAGTAACCATCCTAGTATTATCATCATTCCATTCGGCGGCAGCCATGCTTGAAAGAAATTACTCAAAGATATTATTCAACATATAAGAGGAACCATTAGAATAGTACAAGTAGTAACATGGCTACATTAGTAAGAACTCTCATAAATATACAAAACCTCATTTCTTTAAATTCATGTAGAATAAACGCACTTCATAATAGCTTTCTATTGAGTGTTATCTCCAGCATAGCAAACTAAATATAGATATTAATGTCTTCTATTTCCAATTGAGATTAGATATGTATGATACCCAAGCCAAGCCAAATAATCCATGTCCACGGTGCTCGGGAAAACTGCATCTAACTGTAGTTCAAAGCAAGCATTGAAACACCTCACATACAAGCAGCAAGCAACCAAAAGAGTGAAGAGATTTTGGTTTTATCACCATCCTTGTGGCATGATGTTTGACCTCTGTTTTGCAACCTTCCCAGTGGCCACTAACTGCTAATTATAACCCCTCGAAGCAACCTTCCCAGTGACCAGATTTGGATACAAGCACGGCCAAGGCCATAAGCCTCAAGCATGGCCAAAATCAGATATTGAAGAATTCTAACACTACAAATTTACCAGACAGCTATTGATTGAAGAATTTTTTTTTAAGACTTGTACTAATCTACCGAGTTCATCCACCTATAATTTTCACTTATCCATGTGAATGGAGCATTTTCCATTATATGCTTTCGTTTCTTCACAAAAGCAATACAGTATGGATAGCAGAACCAAATCAGATAAAGCGGAGAGGAGGAGGAAGTCGTTGATTGCTCACCTTGTCCGCAGGGGTGAGGACGATACCGGCATGTTGGAGAGGAGGAGTCGCTCGGTTGGGAGGAGGAGCCACGGGGATCTTCAGTGGAGGAGCTGCTCGGTTGGGAAGGACGAGGAGGAGCGCAGCTCAGTGGAGGATGGCGCCAGTGGAGCGGTGGCACTGGCGGAGGACGGTATTGGTGGAGCGGCGGCGCCTAGGGTTGAGGTGGGGGCGCATTGGAGAGGAGGACGATGACGTGTGAGAGGAGGAGGAGGACAGCTCGGTGGAGCGGCGGCGTAGGTGGAGCGGCGGTGCAGGTGGAGCGGCGGCGTAGTTGGAGCGGCGGTGCAGGTTGGAGCGGCGAGCGGCGGCGCCTAGGGTTGGGGTGGGGTGGGGCGCACGGGAGGGCTGGGCTGAGAGGAGCCCGACGCGTGAGGGAAGGGAGGTCGGGTTGGGGGGTTTTTTTTGCTTCGGGAAGGATAGTTCAATGGCATTGACGGGTGAATACACACCTACTTCAGGGTTATTTCAGAATTTGTGGGTTGCGGGAATGGAAAGGAGCAGCCAAAGCATTAATTTTCTAACTCTAATAATTTGCACTGCGACGTTGCTTACTCCACTCCATAAAAAAGATGAAGCTGGGATGTTCAAGATGGCTCTTCTTGCCCCGAGAGAGGAGTTGGGAGCAAAA
Organism: Stipa capillata; assembly: GCA_019208055.1. Classification (NCBI taxonomy): domain Eukaryota; kingdom Viridiplantae; phylum Streptophyta; class Magnoliopsida; order Poales; family Poaceae; genus Stipa; species Stipa capillata. Next base: position 63,310 of record JAGXJF010003777.1, read on the forward strand.
GCGGTACCGAACAGGGCCTTAATCTCGAGAAGAGCAGGCAGCGACTCGTGAAAGCACCGGATTGAGACCAAGTCCCGAGAAGGAAAACAAAACAGCGACCAGAAGCAGTCGGCCAGTGCTGTGAAAAGCAAATTTTCTCATTTTTACTACGTCCACCCAACGAGAGCTACCCAAGTAGGCTAGATCTATTCTGATTTCTTTGCTCCGCGCAAAATTAATTCTACCAAGAATTCTTTCTTTTATCTTGTACTACTTTATTTTCACAGGATGTATCTACCGATAGCTTCTATGAAATATGATCTTTTGTTGTTGAATCGTGACATAAGATTTTCTCTCTGACAAGTTAAGATATGAGTTGTGATAGGACAGATAGATCTGAACGACGTTCTTTTGAGGATTGACAAGATGCTAGCGGCATAGTCCGCTGATCAGAAGCAACACAAGGATCATAAGACCTTATCTCAGATTTATCTTCATCCATCTAATAATATTTTGCAAGAGGTTTTGAAGCAAAATACCACCGCCATATTATGGTTAAAGCTAGAGCAAATCTGTAAGACCAAGGACCTGACCAGCAAAATGCACCTGAAACAAAAGCTCTACTTACACAAGTTGGTGGAAAGTAGATCAGTTTTAAACCACCTAATAGAATTCAAAGAAATTGTTGCTAACCTCGAATCAATGGAGGCAAAATATGATGATGAAGATTTGGGTCTTATTCTTTTATGCTCATTACCTAGTTTATAGCCGAGATACACTCACTCTTAGTGAAGTTTATAAAACACCATATGCTAAAGAGAAGATGAAACATATGGTTTCTGGTGAAAATTCAAGCTCGCATGCAAAAGGCTTGGTTGTCTAAGACTGACAACAAGAGAAGAGTTCAAGCGGCAATTTCAGAGATAGAAGCGCTAGCAAGAATAATAGAGACAAATCTAAATCCCGGAATAGGAAATCATGCAAATAGTGTAAGAAAGGTGGCCATGACATATCTGAGTGCCGGAAGTTACAGAACAAGGAAAAGAAGAACGGCATATACAAAATGAAAGGTAACAATGAAGTTGAAAATTCTGCAAATTGTGCTCGTGATAGTAGTTCTAAAGGTGACATGCTGAAATTAATGATGAATGGAATCTTGATACTACTTGCACTTTCATATGTGCCAACATAAGGATTGGTTTATTACCTATGAACCTATTACTGCTGCTGGTTTTATTTTGTATTTTGATGATTCACCACACAAGATTGAGGGCATTGGCTCTATTTAGATCAAAATATTTGATGGCACAGTTAGAATTTTAACGAATGTTCGATACATGCTGAAGATGAAGAGATATCTTATCTCTTTAAGTGCCCTTGATGATAAGGGATACAAGTAATCAAGTGGAGGTGGAATCCTGAAGGTCAAGGCTAATGGACTTTATTGTGATAAGGGTGACTTGAGGAAGGCTAATGGCCTTTATTATCTTTGAGGTACCACAATCATAGGTAATGCCACCCCTGTTATTTCAAATGATATTTCTGATTGTGATGCTACTAATCTTTAGAATTTGTGTCTTAGGCAGAGTTAAACCGGAGTGATGGAGCTATGCAAAAGATGGCTACTTGATGGTCAAAACATCGATAAGTTGAAATTATGTGAACATTGTGTCTTTGGCAAGCAAATGAGGGTGAAATTTGGCACTGCAACTCACTCTACAAATGACATATTGGAGTATGTTCACTCATATTTGTTGGGAGAGTCCCGCGTTCCGTCACTTGGAGTGCAGGTTACATGTTAACTATCACTGATGATTACTAGAGAAGAGTTTGGACATATTTCCAAAGCACAAATCTGATGTATTCAAGACATTCAAGGAGTGAAAGATTATGATTGATATACAGACTGGCAAGCATTTCAAGAAGCTGCGTATCGATAATGGTTTGGAATTTTGTTCTAGAGAGTTTGAAACTTTGTGCAAATCTATAGGAATTGTAGGACATTATATTGTCCCAGGTACTTCTCAACAAAATGGTGTGACCGAACACAAGAATAGAACCATCATGGAGAAAGAACATTGCATGTTATCTAGTTCTAGATTATCTAGAAATTTTTAGGCTGAAGCATCTTCTACTACTTTTTACTTAATCAATCGGTCACCTAACCTAGCTATTGGAAAGAAGATTCCCATTGAGGCATGGTCTAGTTCTCTAGCAGATTATTCAGGTTTGAGAATATTTGGTTGAGTGCAGCTTTTGTGCACACGGTACTATTTGCACCCATTAAGTTTGGCAATTTTTAAAACCACGTACAAGTTTCAAAAAAATCTGAAACAATTCATACCGGTATATGATGGAATGAAGTATACACTGGTAAATTTTCGTAAAATAATATGCTTATTTGTGACCTGTGCAAAAAAAACAAGAGAACACATCAAGGGGTCGTGAACAGTACAAGTTGGGCATATTTTAAAAAAATTTACCTGTGTATACTTCATTCCATCATATACCAGCATGAATTTTTTCAGAATTTTTTGAAACTTATACGTGATTTTAAAAATCAGGAAAGTTAATGGGTGCACATATCACCGTGTGCAACCTGCACTTTCCCATATTTGGTTGCCCTACTTATGCTTATGTTAATAATGAAAAATTGGAATCTAGAGCTAAGTGTATTTTTCTTGGTTTTAAGCCTAGTGTGAAAGGTTATAAATTGTGGAATCCTGAAACTAGAAAGATGGTTTCTAGCAGAAGTATTACTTTTGATGAATTTGCTATGTTACATGATAAGCCTGATTTTCCCATTGAGAAGCCACATAAAATAAGTGTGCGGGTAGAGCATGTATTGAATTCAGGTGATAGATCAGATAAGAAAAATATTATTGTTCATGATGATACACCTATTACTGAGGATCCTCCTAAGGTTCTGCAGCCACCATAATTTTTTGTTATAGTTAGTAAGCCTAGGAGGTCTTCGAGAGAACATAGAGCTCCCAATAGGTATATTGATGAATGTAGTATTGTTACTTATGCTTTTAGTGTGGTAGAAGACATTGAAGGTACTACTGAACCTTCAATTTATTCAAAAGCTATCATTTCTGATGACTGCCATGCATGATGAGATGGAATCACTTGAGGAAAATGGCACTTGGGAGCTAGTAAAATTGCCAATAGAGAAGAGGCATATTCGCTGCAAATGGATATTCAAGAAAAAGGAGGGCATTACACCAACCGAAGAGGTCAAGTGCAAAGCAAGGCTAGTTGCTAAAGGTTACAGTCAGATTCCTGGTATTGATTTTACAGATGTCTTTTCCCCTATTGTGAAGCATAGTTCTATTCATACATACTTTACTAGCATTGTGGCTATGTGTAATTCTGAGCTTGAGCAATTGGATGTGAAAATTGCATTCTTAAATGAAGAGCTGGAAGAAGACATATATGGAGCAATTGGAAGGTTTTTTCATTCTGGGAGAGGAAAATTTTACTTGCAAATTAAAGAAATCTTTTTATGGTTTGAAGCAATTACAAATATAGTGGTACAAGAGGTTTGAATCATTTATGATCTCTCAAGGTTTTAGAAGAGCAGATTATGGTAGTTGTGTTCATTTAAAGATAGTTTATGGTTCAGCTATCTACTTGCTCCTAGATGTTGATAATATGTTAATTGCTGCAAAAGACAAGACATAGATTACAAACTTAAAGGCACAATTGAGCTGTAAATTTGAGATGACAGATCTTGATGCAACAAAGAATATTCCTGATATGGAGATTACCAGAGATAGACACTCTAGAAAATTATACCTAAGTCAAAAAGGGTATATTGATAAGGTACTTCATCCTTTTAATATGCATAATGCAAAACCAGTTAATATTCCTTTAGCTGCACATTTCAGACTTTCTTCATGTCTAGAGTTCTATATGCCAGTGCAGTTGATTCACTTATGTATGCAATGGTATGTTCTCACCCCGATTTATCTCATGCATTGAGTGTTGTTAGTAGATATATGGCTAATCCTAGCAAAGAGCATTGGAAAGCAATTCGGAGGATTTTCATATACTAGTGGGGCACTTCTAATGCTTGTTTATACTTTGGAAAAATCTAGAGATGGACTTGTTGGTTATGCGGATTCAGATTTTGCTAGAGATTTAGATAAGACAAGGTCCTCTTACTAGTTATGTGTTCGCTGTTGGAGGATGTGCCGTTAGCTGGAAAGCAAGTCTTCAATCTACAAAACCCAAGTATATGGCTATTTCTGAAGCTTGCAAAGAAGCTATTTGGTTGAGAGGTTTGTTTACTAAGCTTTTTAGAAGTACATCTTGCACCACAATATTTTGTGACAGTCAGAGTGCTATTTACCTTACAAAGGATCAGATGTTCCATAAGAGAACAAAAGGCACATTAACGTGAGATATCACTTCATGCAAGGTGTCATTGCTCAAGGTGACATTAAGGTCAGCAAGATAAGTACACATGATAATCCAGCTGATATGATGACAAAGCTAGTTCTAACCATTAAGTTTGAGCTTTGCTCGAGCTTAGTTGGTATTACTCAATAGTCCTATGTGACTTTGATGCACAAGGTGTTTATACTTATTTGATTGGAGAAGTTTATTGCTTTCTTTGACTACTGGAGGGAATTCGGCTCAAGGTGGAGATTGTCAAAAAGTGATCTGAATTCAGGTTACTGTGTTGGACACGGTACCAACTTCTGCTAGACATAGCATAAAGCGGTGTGGGGATTCGCGTTGGTGCACCAATGCGACCGAACACAACTCGTTGTCTTGTCCTCTAAGGACTCATTTTCTTATCCTCCAAGGACTCTTGTTATTACCCCCATATATATGGCCATGTAGTCACACCTAAAGACGGCCCATCGTCTCGCGCTCGTAATATCATAGTGAAATCATGCCTTTGTGCATTCGTGGTTTTTCCTGCAAGGGTTTTCCATGTAAAAAATCAACATATCTTGTCTCTAGATTAATCTCTATTATCGCAACATGCATGCACTTAGTTTTTCCCTTTAGTTCGTACATTTTCTACGGTCATCAATTTAGGATCACAAAAAGCTTAGTAATACAAAGCTTCAAGTGATCAGGCAATCCATATTGGGTAGATAATACCCGAGCTGCTATCTTGAAACGGTTGCACCCAATTTTCATAGTATCTTGCACATCCGACCTTTGCAGTAATAACCATGTACGGATCCAATGGTAGTTTGATGGATAACATGCTAAAAATTAGAAGCTTGTCTATTTTTAAAAACAAAATCATTATGGCAACCCCATAAAGATCAACATAAGGCACAAACTCCTACAAAAACTTGTGAACGCATACATTGGTCTAAACCCCCAAGACAATTCCCAAACGTATTCGAGATACTACAAGGTGGTGTGAGACTGAATGCCATGTATATTACCTGCCATGCTTGGTGGGCTAGTTGACATTCGAAGAAAAGTGTCATAGCAACGAGGCTAGACAGTGAACTTGTGGCACCCCTGCACAACTTCACGGGCCTACGAGGGTTGCCCGGGAAACTACGTCGTGAAGACACCACGGCCGCGCACGGGAGTCGCGCACACAGGTTGCACGATGCGAAGACACTCGAACCCACTGCGAGCCACGAACTAGAGGAGAGGAGGAGCAAGTGAACTTTTATTTCAGATTTTGGGAGCCCTTTGAATGGAAGGGTGCCCCTCTATTTATAGGAAAAATGGAGGGTTGGAGGAGATTTGCAATCTTGCCCTTAGATGTACTAGTGCCCTCGAAGTCGAACTAGTCTTTTCCTCTAGGAATATTCTAGGAATACCCCATGGGCCCCGCTCGTCATCCATCCCCCTGTCGCGACGATTTTCCCGTTGCCTCGAGCTTGCGGTCGTCACGAACTTCCCACCATGACAGACTTGGCGTCGTCACGGACTTGGCGTCGTCCCAGACTTGGGGTCATCACGGACTTGACGCCGTCACGCACTTCGTGTCGTCATGGACTTGGTGTTGGCACGGACTTAGCGTCACGGACATGGCGTCGTCACGGACTTGGTGTGGTCACGGACTTGATGTCGTCACGGACATGGTGTCGTCATGGACTCAGCATCGTCACGGACTTGGTGTTGGCACGGACTTAGGGTCATCACGGACTTGGCGTTGTCACGGACTTGGCGTTGGCACGGACTTAGCATCACGGACATGGCGTCGTCACGGACTTGGCGCCGTCACGGACTTGGTGTTGTCACGGACTTGGCGTCGTCATGGACTTGGCATCGTCATGGACTTGGGACGAGTCTTGAGGTTCATTGATTCTCTCTAAGTATGAAAAAGTGTCAAAACTGGGTAGCGTGGGGACCCCTTCCCCAATAGTAGTCCCTTGCCGGTGCGGGTGGTCATTCAGTGCCCGTCCGGGCTGGTGCACCAATTCTGGCAGGGTCGACGTGCTGACTGGACTAACGAGCTCTAGGTTGTTGCGACATTCCCGGGGTCGCAGAACGGGCTTGCTAGGGACTTGGCGTCGTCACGGAGTTGGTGTCGTCACGGAGTTGGCGCCGTCACGGACTTGGGACGGGTCTTGAGGTTCATTTATTCCCCCTAAGTACGAAAAAGTGTCGAAACCGGGTAGCGCGGGGACCCCTTCCCCAACAGTAGTCCCTTGCCAGTGCAGGTGGCCATTCAGTGCCCGTCCGGGCTGGCGCACCGATTCTGGCAGGGTCGGCGTGCTGACTAGACTAATGAGCTCTAGGTTGTTGCAACGTTCCCGGGGTCGCGGAACAGGCTTGCCGGGGACTTCGAGCTCCTTTTAGTTGTTTTTCTCTATGTCGGTCTTTGGGTTTCGCTTAGTGCAAGGGGGCTAGCAGCAGACATCACATCGGGGCTCGCGGTGCCGACATGGAGCTCTTCTCTTCTGGCTATGCCGATGTGGTCATACCTTTCATACCTGACTCACACATAGCTTTGGTGGTGGTTTATAAAAGCTTTGAAAAATTGTTCCCTGCCTCGTCTTGGCTTCATGCGGCATCGTTGCTAGCACGTGAGTACTTCGGCGGCAGAGTACCTTGTAACATTGGGCATGGTACTTGGTACCTTGCTTTCCATGATGCTTGCGTGGCTGGTGCGTGGGTGTTTTGGCGGCGGAGTCCCCTGTGCATGGTACTTGGTATCCTGCCTATGGGTACTTGGGTGGCGTAGTCCCTTGCGATGTTGAACATGGTACTTGGTACGTTGCCTCCCAATCAAAAAAAAACTTTGGCGGGGGCACAAGTAGTCGTCTTCTGGCCTTGCATTTTTCTTCCTGTATCAAACAGTTAGGTGTTGATTCTGGGCCCCTGCCCTACAAAATACAGGGAAGGACTAGCGCTCTACGCACAACAATGTGCGCGCTGGGCCTATGTACATATGTATATTTTATTTGCTTGCGAGGCGGCTCGTGCCGGGGAGCGACAATGCTCGATTCACGTGGGGGGATGTTTCTTCTAGCCGTCGTGAGGAGGCGTTTTGCTCGTGTGGGGCATGGGTTGCACCCCGGCACTTGCGAGGAGGTTCAAGTGCTCGATTCACGCAGGGGAGACGGTTCTTCCTGGCCAACGTGAGGAGGCTTTTTGCTCGACTCGTGCGGGAGAGATGGGGCTTCCCAGCGCACACGAGGAGGTTCAAGTGCTCGATTCACACGAGGGAGATGGTTCCTCCCGGCCAACGTGAGGAGGCTTTTTTGCTCGACTCGTGCGAGGGAAATGGGGCTTCCCAACGCACACGAGGAGGTTCAGGTGCTCGACTCACGCGGGGGAGGTGGTTCCTCCCGGCCAACGTGAGGAGGCTTTTTTGCTCGACTCGTGCAGGGGAGATGGGGCTTCCCAGCGCACACGAGGAGGTTCCGGCTTTTTTGGGTGGGCACGTGATGTGGGTAAGTAGACTTGGCGTGCACACCTGTCATGGCGGTCACGTACGTATATATATGTCACGAGATGACTTTGGCATTTGTTACAAGAACATGAAGAGTTCGTGACGAGGCGACGCTCCTTCGGAAATCTAGCGACGGCTGACGCAGCGGCACTTTGGAGGAATTTAAAAAGCATAATTAAACATTGGGACTGACGCAACGGTCCTGGCCGCGGTTGGCCTACAAAATGGGTGAGGTCTTCTCAAGCCCTTGACGGCTTCACACGTAGTATTTCTTCAAGTTGATGGTATTCCAACTATGCTTCAGCTCTTCACCGTCGAGGGTCTTCAACCGAAATGAAGTTGGGCGCAACTGGCTGACCATCTCGTATGGCCCTTCCCACTTGGAGCTTAGTTTTCTGTCGGCTTCGAGGTTTGCCTTCTTTTCAGGACGAGGTCGCCCACCTAGATGGGACGCGGGCGAAAGGCTTTGTTGTATGCCCTTCCCATGGATGCTTGATAGCGTTCGATGTTGAGTGTGGCATCCTGCCTTAGCGCATCAAGCCCGTCGAGGGAGGCTTGGTGGGTCTCGTCTTCGGGCGGTGTCTTAGTGCGAGAGGGGCCCAGTTTAATTTCTTCAGGGGTGACGGCCTTGTCGCCAAAGAGTAGTTTGAACGGGGTGAAACCAGTGGCTCTGCTGGCTGCCGTGCGAGTCGACCATAGCACGTTGGGGAGCTCGTCTACCCAGCATCCTTTGGGGAGGTCGAAGAGGCGTGTGCGCAAGCCGTGAAGGAGGATGCCGTTAGCACGCTCCACCGCGCCATTCGCTCGAGGGTTGGCTACAGAGGCGAAGCAGAGGTTGATGCCAAGCGAGATGCAGAACTTGCGGAATGGCTCAGCGTCAAATTGAGTGCCGTTGTCGACGGTGATCTCGCATGGGACACCGAAGCGACATATCAAATTTTTCTATATAAACTTCTACACGGAGGCGGAGGTGATCTTAATGAGCGGTTCCACCTCTACCCATTTGGAGAAATAGTCGACTGCTACGACCACAAACTTGGCACCATGGCTTGTGGTTCTAAATGGGCCGACCAAGTCGATGCCCCAGCGTGCAAGCGGCCACGAGGGTGGGATGGGCTGCAGATTGTGCGCCGGAAGGCTTGTGCCTTGTCCCATCCATTGGCATGCCGGGCATAGCTTCACCAAATCTTGTGCGTCGTGTAGCGCTGTTGGCCAATAGAAGCCTTGATGGAAGGCCTTGGAGACTAGGGCGCGTGGAGCGAGGTGGGATCCGCACAGTCTCTCGTGTATGTTGCACACCAACTCAGCTCCTTCCTCCTTCGAGATATACTTGAGATACGGTGCTCATACACCGCGCTTGTACAGAGAGCCTTGGTAGATGAAAAAGCTCCTTGAACGCGCCTTGAGCCGGTGAGCCTCGACGTGATCTTCAGGCTCGGTCTCATCGATAAGGTACCATATGATGGGCGTCCTCCAGTCTTGCAGGGTTATGACGTTCACCTCTGGCAGCCCTTTCGTCGTAGGGGCCACGAGTACCTCGTAGAAGGCGCCAGAGGGCATGCCTACGGAAGTACTTGCCGCTCGGGCCAGCATGTCCGCCTCCACATTCTCGCCCCATGGGATGGGATGAACGGAGAAGCCTAAGAAGTGCTTCTCCATCGCCCGCGCCATGGCTAAGTACTTGATCATTTCTGAGTCTTTCACTTGATAGCTCTTGTCGACGTGTCCTGTGATGAGCTGGGAGTCGCTCTTGACCAACACTCGCCGGGCCCCTGCGGCGCGCGCTTTGCGCAAGCCGAGCAGTAGAGCCTCGTACTCAGCGATTTGTTGGTACCCTTGAACTCCAGTCGGGCGGCGAATGAAGTGTGTGCTCCATTCGGCAACTTGAGGACTGCCCCTGTGCCTGTGCCCTCAACGCACCACGAGCCATCCAGCGGTCCTTGGACCAGCACGTAGAGGTCCGCAGCTGTCACGACTTTGGTCTTGTTTCCCTGGAAGCGTGAGTGCAGCAGTTGGCGGAGCTGCTCCCAGGAATATACCGAGCTGGCGGAAAGCGTGAGGTACCATGACCGTGCTATCCTAGAGAGCTTGAGGAGGAGGCTCTTTGCCATAGTGGCCTTATTTCCTCCTGCCGCAGACACGGCGGCCTCGTACACACAGGTGAACTCGGCTGGATTGGTGTCGCCTGCGTAGCTCGGGAGGTCCACGAGGCGGAACTTGTGTGGCCACGCCTTTGCTTCGAGCCCAAGGGTGAGGGGACTTCGATCGTCAGTGATGTTGATGACTTCGTGCCTTGCAGCGCACGTAGTTGGCGCGGCAGCATACTCGTGGACATCATGCTCCGCGTCCAGCAAGGCGTCCGTCTTGCGTAGGGTGGCGAGAGCTGCTTCACTTTTCGCTGAATTTCCATCCGTAGTGCTTCCGCTTCCGAGGTTCTTGGCGGGGTTGTAGGTCTCGCGCATGTGATCATCTCCCGAAAGTGGCGTCGCCGCTCCTCGGCGACTTGAGGGTTTGCTTGGACTTGCCCCATCGCCGCCGTGCGTCCTAGCGCTTGCTGATGGCGAAGGGCGTCGGCCGGTGCCGTCGCGGGGTCGGGGGCCAGTCTCGCCGCGGTTACCGCCGCTGCTTGTCGTGCGTGTACATCGATGGCTTCGCATAAGAGCGCCTCCATGTGTAAGGCATCGGCTTTGAGGCTTCCAGCTCAGCTCCTCCCCCTTCTGGTTTGCTTCTGCTGCTTGTCGCCTCAGCGCCTCAATTTCCAACTCGCTGTTGGCGACTTGGGCAGAGGCTTCTGACCCGACGACCTGCGCGTCGGTATAGGGCTACGTGAACCTCGGTGCGTGCCGTCCTCGTCGTCGCTCTCGTGCCCGTCATGGCAGTGGCTGTGGCCTTTCGCTTCGTTCCTACTCGCTTCTTAGGTGGCATGGCTCGATCGTCCTGTGGGTTGACGGTGGTGTCTTCACTCTCCCGGTGGTGTTGTGGTCTTTGTCACACGGCTTCGTGCTAGCTTCCCACAGACGGCGCCAACTATCTGTAACATCCTGATTTTCAGAGCTTTTCAAAAAAATCTTTATTCAAAAATCAGAGCTGGAAAATTTCTTTGTTTATTCTCGAATTAATTAAATGCTAATTGGAATTTCATAAATTGGACCGGAGTTAATTTAACTTATCCAACTTGAATTTGATTGGCTTTTCAATTTGGAATATGTCTGTTCGTTTGGTATTTAATCTCACTCTGTTGTTCTTTATTTTTAATTTGGTTTTCTAAGAAAGGAAATTCATTTTTCTTTTCCTCCTTCCCTCCTTTGCTGCGTCGCCGGCTGTTTCAGTCGGAATCCCGAGCGCCACAGCCTCTTCTCCTAACACGGTGCATCTTCTCCTCCCCATGGTGCCCCTTCTCCTCCCCCTCACCCTCCTATAAATAACCCTAACTCCCCTTCACTTTTCCCCACTCCCCCACACTTCTTTTCCACGAAGTCCTTGCCTCTAAACATTCCAAACCCTTAGCCTCCCTTTTTTTTGTTCGCGTGCAGTCTCCAAACAGCATTCACCGCCTCTGTATTTTTGCAATTCCCATCGCTTCGGAAATCTTTTCGATGATTCCTCTGGTGAGAAGATGTGTAACCTCCTCCTCCACCTTTCTACAAATTTTAATGAAGACCCAATGGTGCAATCTCCGGCAGAGCTCCAAACACTGATGTGCTGTTTGTATCCAGATTACTCTCCACGTGCATCAAGATTGGAACAGCTTCCTCATTGGCTCGGATCTCCTTTTCAAGATCCGTTTGGTAGGATCATGGATGATATTGTCCAGATAATCTCCACAAAATTGGAAGGCAATCCAACGGTCCAATCTTTGGGAAATCAAGTTTCTTCGTGTTGCTATTCGTGTGTAGATTTGACTGCGTGAACGGTACAGTGGCATTATCACCACTTTCCCCATTGATCCAGTGAGTCTTTGAACAATCCCTTTGGTGAAGTTGTGCCTTAGGTATCTATGAACAAATCTATAAATTTTCGTCTTCATCCATGTAACCATTTGTTGGGAATTGATCCATCTCCGATGTGCTGTCCGCGGAAGTCCAGATTCAATCTGCAGAACGTCTAACTTGTCTGATCTTTTCCCATTGACTCGGTAAGAATTCTCCAAAACCCTTTGGTAGGATTGTACCTCTGTGTATCTAGTTTCTAACCCAATTGGTGGATTACGATTTTGTTGACCGAGCATCGCACCGCGCCCAAAATCCTTTGGTGTGTCCAGAACCAATCTATGTCCAATTCCGACTGCTTCGTGTTGCGAATGTCACCACCACCCATATAGTTAATCTCCTATCATCTTGTGGCACATTATACCATTCTCTTCCACCGTTAATCTCTATCCAAAATCACCCGCATCACCATATGTTCATCTCTAATGTTTTCATTATTGTTTGATTACTAAATTAAGTAACATGTTATGTTAGCCTTTAGTTTCATACAGTTATATGTATGATTGTTTTATATTTGTTTCTTTCTCTTTATATGATGTTCATGCTTAAGAGTTTCTATCATGTTGATCAATTTTTTTAGCTAATTAATAGGTGTATCCATGTCCATATAGCAACATGTTGCATTTTTACATAATTGAATATAATATGCATATATGCAAAAAGTTCTATTTTAATAGCCATTAGACATGAGTTGGTTCGACATGTTAGTTTAATCTTATTCGTATCATGAATAAAGTTGTTCTTGTCTAATGAGGTTCATATTGCATGATCATATGCCTGTACACATATAGTGTGTGAAACATAGGTATAACAAAATTTAACATTGCAAATAACCTATAATACTATAAGCATAATCTTTGCTAGATTTATATTAATATGACCTACTCCATGTTAGTTAATCCTTGTATAATGTATGCCTATTAGCACACACCGAATTGTTATTGCACAAGGCACATGATTGCTCATTAGCATATTAATGTCTTTAACCGCACGTGATGAATGTTTACTAAGCATGTTAGGATTGTCATGTCACCGTGTTTATAAAGTTGTGCATATATATACATAGCCCATTCTATGTTTTGGATAATAGTTTGCTGTGAATTGGTTTAGCACATTATTCTACTCTTGTTTTCTATTTTAATTATTTGTTTAACACAGCTAAGTTGTACATGTTCATCATGATTTGATGTTGCATAATCATGTAGTTACATATAGTTATATGTACGCATATATATAATTGGACTTAATATTGTTGACAATCTACATGTTGGAATAGTAATCCCTTACTGAATTATTATTATTTAATCATATCGTATGTTAGTTGATGGATATATAATATGTACGTACTAGTATGCATAGCTTGATATCTTATGTTACACTGCCATAAGGTGGTGTATACTCACACATACATGGTTAACATCTAGGTATCGATTATAATATATGCATATATGTTGCTAATAATCATTCTTTACTAAAATATTATTATTGTTATGTGTAGTATGTGTAGGTTGATTGCTGCATTGTCTACACACAATAGCATGAGTAGAGTTAATGTTATGTCATAGATTGCATATATGTATGATGCATGTGATGTGAATGCTAGTTGTTATTTAGTCATATAGTTTGTGAGTCCATGTGAGGACTTGACAATATTTGTGATGAATATTTTGCCACCATATGTGGAGTTGAATCCTTTGGTTGCATGAATTCGAAGTTTCAATTACTTGTTATGTGATTGATAAGTTTGAGTTTCTCAATTTGTCTCACGGAAAAATTGAGTGGCTGAAGGATCTTTCTCGACTGACATGGGTTAAGTGGAAAACTTATGCTCGCAATGCTTTGCTTGGTCTATTGTGTGCAAGTGCGAGTTGGGTGCGGCGATGGTTCGGCCATATGGACCGGCATAAGGCTTGGAGGGCTGAGATGCGGTCAAGGAGGTGGCGACGCCATCGTGCGGCTTAAAAGCATGTACGCGGAGGACAAGAAAGCGGGTGGAGACGAGACGTGAGGACCAACTCAGTGCGAGGGCGTTTTGGTAAAAACGCAGAATCTACCAAAGCATAACCAACAAATTGCGGCGGCGGCCGGGAATATGTTTAGGGTTAGTTGCTTAGGATAGAAGGAAAGATGGATGGTGGATGAGTCACTTAGATGCTTTGTGATGCGTGCTAAGTGCTCATGCCATCTAAGTGGGCTTAAGGTCCAAGTGGTGGGAGGTATGCCTCCATCACCATAAAAGGAGGGGTAAGAGGTGCTTATCCCTCAACCCTTTTGTAAGCTTTGTGAGAACCCTAGTTAGGGGATGCTCAAGAGGGCTTTGGCCTAATCATGAGAGATCTTTGAAACAGCAAGAAAATCCACGAAAATGCAATACAAAAAGATTTTCTCAATTCCTTTGTGTTCTTGGGTTATTTCATTCATTAGCTCTTTTGGATTTTTGTTTTCTTGCTTTTCTTGTGAATTGATCCGTGGTATGGCAAGTAAGTGATGGGGAGATCATCTCTATACTGATCCCATCCAAGCATACCCAAGGATTCGACCTTTCCCTCCTCTATTTCGAGTTTTCTTGGAAAAGAAGCAACAAATGGGATTTTCGTGATTAATCTTTGTAGAGGGTTTGATCCTATGATTTGGGGTTTGGAATAGGTTGCTAGGACATGTAAGATGATACCACATTGATTTGAGATCAAGATTTCTCACGAGTTTTCTTTTCCCCCAAAATTTCTCTTTTTCTCACTTCAAGGGCTGATTGGAGAAAAGAGGGTAAAGGTCTTGACTTGAGAAGTTTTTATGGAGATCAACACTTGATTTAGACTCACAAGACCTTCCTACACCTCTCTGCCAAATTTGGTTTGATTTGGTTGGGGGATTTTGAATTGGTTCAAAAATTAGATCGAAATCACAGTTCTAGACTAATCTGCCCGTCACACAGCTGTCACCTAGCTGTGTCACTGTGTCACACAGCTATGCCACACAGCTGTGCCACAGGTGTGAGCTACTGCTGCTGCTTCGGACGCTCACTGTTTTGATCATGACTTTTGCATCCGAACTCGGAATTCTGTGATCTTGGACTTGTTTCGAAGCTATCAACGAGCTCCACATCACCAAGGACTTTTGGAGGTTTTTCCACCGAGCCAGCTGTGTCACCTAGCTGTGTGACATAGCTGTGTCACTGGTGTGAGACACTGCTGTTCCAGTTTTGCGGTATTTTGTCGAGTTATTTTCGCTGCGTCTTTCCTGTCACTTACAGTAGCACCTTAGTTGCTATTTGTATTTAATTTGAAGAAGAATTTTTAAGAAACCGACATTCACCCCCCCCTCTGTCGGGAAGCCACTGATCCAACAAGTGGTATCAGAGCCCGGTCTCACTTCTTTATAAGCTTTCACCGGCTTTGCGAGTCATGGCTTCCCACGGATACTCGACTCGTCCTCCC
>JAGXJF010003778.1:0-17412 GCA_019208055.1 Stipa capillata
TCTCTAGCTTCCTCCCTCCACAAGGTAACCTGTCATGGTCTTATCCGAGGTTTGGTACTCCTTGCTAACCTGCTTCATCACCAACTGCGAGTCCCCACTCATGAGTAGGCGGCAGATACCAAGCGCAGAAGCTACTGGAAGACCTGCAAGCAAGCCTTCATACTCGGCCGTATTATTAGTGGCAGGGAAGTCAATCTGCAATGCATATTGCAGGAGTTCTCTTGTCGGGGAAGTAAGGACTATCCCATCCCCTAAGCTTTTGAGCGTTAGTGACCGGTCAAAATGTAGGTTCCATACTTCAACCGTGTCGTTCTGGACATTGTAGGCCTTCTCGAGCTCGGGCCACTCGGCGACGACGTCGGTGAGTGCTTGTGACTTGATAGCGGTGTGTAGGACAAAGCAGATGTCGAACTCTTCGAGTTCGACTACCCTCTTGGCAATCCTTCCGATAGCATCTGTGTTGTGGAGGATGTCGCTGAGCGGGAAGATGGATGGTACGATGATCTTATGAACCTAGAACTAGTGCCTCAGCTTGCGGGAGACCGTCAGCACCATATAGAGCAATTTTTGCACTTGTGGATAACGTTCTTTTGGTCCATGAAGTACTTCGCTAACGTAGTACACTGATCATTGGCTCTTTTCCCGCTTGTCGGGTTCTACTCGTTCCACCACCAAGACTCTACTTACAGCTCGCAGTCCGGTTGCTATGTAGAGCAAGAGTTCCTCCTCTGGGTCAGGAGCGACGAGCATAGAGGGAGATGAGAGATACTTTTTTGGGGTATCTGGATGTCTGCGCATAGTTTCCTTACCCTCTTAGAGTCCCTTCAAAATATGGTTATAGCTCTGTGTATCTAGAAGATCCCCAGATATTGTGTATAGATACTATCGTCACATATTATAGAGTTATACTACTCGTTATCAATTACCGTTATCTATGATTCCACGGTAATCCGATGAACTCCGCCTGCGTTTTCTTTTCGTTTGTCAGTTCGGCCTTGGCAATTTAGAGAGCGAGTCTCTCTCTTCTCTCACCAATGGCCTAGTAAAACAGGAGCCCGACTGGTAAGCTGGGCTTAGCCTGCCATCAGCCCATCATACAACTGCTCAACGACTCACTTCACGCCGTAACACCGGAAACCCCATTCCCGAACGGCGATTAAAACCCATCGCGATCTGGTACCGAGGTGGCCGCTCCCGTTGCCTTTCCTCCGGCCACGACTCCACCGCCACACCGCCACAAGCTGCCGCTCCCCCGCTCCCGACGATGCGGCACCTCCTCCTCCCCCGCCTCCTCCGCCGCAACTCCTCCTCCCCCTCCCATCACCTCCTCCTCCGCGCCCTCTCCTCCTCCTCCCCGCTCCCGGCCTCCGACGCCGACCTCCGCAAGTACGCCGGCTACGCGCTCCTCGTCCTCGGCTGCGGCGCCGCCACCTACTACTCCTTCCCCTTCCCTCCCGACGCTCTCCACAAGAAGGCCGTCCCCTTCAAGTACGCGCCCCTCCCCGACGACCTCCACACCGTCTCCAACTGGAGCGCCACCCACGAGGTCCACACCCGGGTCCTTCTCCAGCCGGACTCCCTCCCCGCGCTCGAGGACGCCCTCGCCGCTGCCCACAGGGACCGCCGCAGGCTCAGGCCCCTTGGCTCCGGGCTGTCCCCCAATGGCCTCGCTCTCTCCAGGGCCGGCATGGTCAACCTCGCCCTCATGGACAAGGTGCTCGACGTCGACGTGAAGAAGAAGACCGTCACGGTGCAGGCGGGAATACGTGTCGCCGAGCTCGTGGACGCGCTCCGGGAGCACGGGCTCACGCTGCAGAACTTTGCGTCCATTCGGGAGCAGCAGGTCGGCGGCATCATTCAGGTCTGTTATATTGGTTAGCACAACCCTCTTGTTGAAAATGTTCAATGAAATGATTATGCTCACGTGGCAACTGTTACTGTTACATTCGCATAACAGCAACAAAATATCGCCAAATAGCCTGTTGCGGGGATTGAAATATAGTTTAATGTAGCAACAAGCGAGTGTCCCAGAGACTGACAAATGTTTCACAAGTGAAGTACTAGTAGATTTGGTTCGTGTCCTTCTCCCTACTAACCAAAGGACTTTCAACAGTACTAGTTCTTGTCATCTAATTAAGCATTTTTTTATAGATTTCTTGCTCAGATGTTCTCTGATACATGAGAAGATGGACTTAATTTGGTTTTCTTCATGAGAGTGATTTTGCTAAGCTTGTATTTCTTGTTCTATATTAAGTTTTTTGGAAGGGTTATTCTATATTAATGGCACTTGGTTACTAAAATTTGTACTTCCTACCAAAGTTCTGAACATTCTTTTTTAGCATGGAATTTGATGTGTTTCTACTGAAAACTGCTTTCATACGTATTGCGCTTTTTATTTTGTGGGAGAGATAAATATTGCTCAAAGGAGCATTGAATAGGATGTTAGTCATGGACAGCTCTTATGGTATCAAAGTAACAGATCCACAAACTAACATCATGCTAACAAACTCGCCTCTATACAGTCACTGCCCTGTGGACATGGCTATGTACTGCCATTTGTTTCCGCTATGTTTATACTACCTTTTATGCATGTCTATTATCTGAACATGTATGCCCAACTCATTTCATCCTACTGCTTGAGGGATCTAATTGAATTTTCAGTTTTCCTTTACAACTTGTGTGAGTGAAGCTTAACATTCAGTAACTTCAATTCTCACCAAATGTGTTTAGGTATAACTAATTTCAAATATAAAATTCTTGATTGCATGCAGGTCGGTGCCCATGGCACTGGTGCAAGATTGCCTCCAATTGATGAACAGGTTATTAGCATGAAACTGGTTACCCCTGCCAAGGGGACAATAGAGTTATCGAGGGAGAAAGATCCTGATTTATTTTATCTTGCCCGCTGTGGACTTGGTGGCCTAGGAGTCGTTGCAGAAGTTACTCTTCAATGTGTAGAAAGGCACCAACTTGTTGAGCATACTTTTGTTTCTAATGCAAATGAAATCAAGAAAAACCACAAGTAATGCTACATGTAGCTATCTCAATTGATTTGTTTGTAAAGTTTAGCATCCTTTCCTGGAGGAATTTTTAACTCCCTTCCTTTCCAACCCTTATCAGGAAATGGCTGTCTGAAAACAAACATATTAAGTACTTGTGGATTCCATATACTGATACAGTTGTCGTAGTCCAATGCAATCCTCCTTCAAGGTGGAAAACTCCACAGCTGACATCGAAATATGGAAAGGATGAAGCTCTACAACATGTTCGCAACCTTTATCGTGAGTCACTGAAGAAATATAGGTGCGGACACTTGGCATGGTCTCCTATTGCAAATTGCAATGCTTCCATTGTTTTCTGTATGCAAATTGCATCATAACTCTTGTTCCATTAACAAAAAAGCACAGTATAAGTGCATACTTGCACTTTTCTGTGTCATACTTGACTACTAACAAACTTTACTTTGATATTCTACAGTTGTGCAGATTTTCTTTTGTATCGAATGAATAAGCTAAAAATGCCCTTGCTTACAAACTTAACTGATAGGAGTAAATTAATTTTACTCTGGTGACCATTGTGTCCATGTAGACTTTAGCACTGTGACTTGGGACTTCTGTGCCTGATAGTTAAGCATGCGGTTGCTACCTTGAAATACTACTTCAAACCAATTTTGAGTTAATTTGTTCTAAATTTTCTACGTTTTTACTCAGCAATAGCAATTCTTTTTTGGTTTCTAGCTCATGGCACCTTATAGATGCTTTTCAGAACTGAAGCAGAAAGTAATGACCCAGTGATAGATCAACTTACATTTACTGAATTGAGGGATCAATTGCTTGCCCTTGATCCTCTGGATAAAGGTCATGTGATCAGAATTAATAAAGCAGAAGCTGAGTATTGGAAGAAGTCAGAGGGATATCGCATGGGCTGGAGTGATGAAATACTAGGCTTTGATTGTGGTGGGCAGCAGTGGGTTTCTGAAACCTGCTTCCCCACGGGAACCTTAGCGAAGCCAAGTATGAAGGATTTGGATTATATGGAGGAGTTGCTACAGTTGATTGAGAAGGAAGATATACCTGCACCTGCGCCTATCGAGCAGCGTTGGACTGCACGCAGCAGGAGTGCCATGAGCCCAGCATCAAGCTCTGAAGAAGATGATATATTTTCATGGGTAACTTGTTCTTTGATGACCTTTTGTTATTGTGTTAATCAATGCTCCAGCAAAATGTTGCAAATTCTGTGAAAATCAGCTGTGGCCTACCCTATATTTTGTAAGGAAAAAAGAAGAAGGATTTAAAACTTCTATACATGATTTTTCACGCATTTGCGACATTTATCCCATTTCAGAGGATATTTTCCTGTATAGCTCAGATCAAACAGTGATGTTGGATAATTAGTTTACAACATTGCTAATCTGAACCAGTGGCGGTGCCAGAAACAAAACCGAGGAGGGGAGGGGGGTCAACTCTAAAATTTTCCAAACTTGATGTATTATCATGTCATGTGTACTGTGCACATAGCAACTATGCCCACAGAAATCAGTATATTTTGTAATATTTCTTGCTTTTCATGCTACTTTGTAAAAAATACATGGGAAAACTTCTCTTCGGTGTACATGATCTGTCAAAAACATAATCCATATTCTGAGATATACAGGCAATCAATCTGAAATGAATACATCATACAACGCTAACAGTATATATAACTTTAACTTTGTAGAGCTTCTCAAACTTCTGTGGTGCTATTCCTGTAAGACCTGATACACTTCTGTAGATGTTGTAGTTGCATTATTTTATTCAGTTGTTACAGTGTAACAAGGTCTTGTGCAGTTTTTACCATGTTGCAACTTTATAAATTTATTTTTCTAGAGTTTTTACCATGTTGCGACTTTTAGTTAGCCGTTACTATGTTTGTCATCTGAAACAATTCCCTTACTGTGGTTTATGTAATGCAGGTTGGTATAATAATGTATTTACCAACGTCGGATCCTCGTCAAAGGAAGGACATTACTGAGGAATTCTTTAATTACAGAAGTCTGACGCAAACAAGTCTCTGGGATGATTATTCTGCATATGAACACTGGGCCAAAATTGAGGTACCAACTTTTACTGCTGTCTGCAAGATTTATGCAGCTACCATTTTCTGTTGGTTAGCAAGCTTTTCTGCAGACATGGTCGAAAATTAGCATCATGCTTGTTAATTTGAAGAGAATGATCTCTTCTCTTGCATGCATAGCAGTAGCTCACTAAAAGTTCTTGAATGCATTGTTAACAGAATTGTGTACCTACTGATTAATGGTTTTTTTCCATTCCTCCTCAGGTTCCCAAGGATAAGGATGAACTTGCTGAACTGCAGGCTAGGTTGAGGAAGCGTTTCCCTGTTGACTCATATAACAAGGCACGCATGGAGCTGGACCCTAACAAGGTTCTCTCCAGTGCGAAGTTAGAGAAGATGTTCCCAGTAATGCAGACTGTTCAACGTGCAAAGTAGAGGTGTTCTGATTGATGCTGAGGATACAGTGCTTGTCACGATGTGTATTCTTTTTTTCTGGGGGAAGATACTCTTCGAAGTTCTGTTCTATCAGTTGATACTTGATCAGTCACAACTATCATCCTGCTCTGATTTGTGGTTTACGTGATTTAGACATGCAGGCTGCAGAGATTTCATTGTAGAACCTGGTTTGTTGGTGGAGGTAGATGCTAGTGCTCCCCATCCTCGGTCAATAGTGAGGTGGCTCTTTTGTTGCAGGAAGCTTATTCCTTGATTCGCAACTGAAGAATCTATGCCTTTTATGTTACTATCATTCTGTGTTGCACCAAGCGGAATGGTGATGAACAATTGGCAGTTGAAATGAAGTGCGAGAGAAAAGAACAATTGATGCGCTTCAATCTGCAGCTGGAGAAACTAATTATTGACTAAATTTTGATCCGGTCATCGTATTTGTGCTGCAGTTATCTACTTCTCTGCAAGTGAAGTCTATTATCTAAGGTCTAGTTTGTGATTGTTGAATTGTATTGTGCTGCCTTATTGTTTGAGCTGCTGTGGGAAATAAGTTGTATGTAAATAATACTGTATGTTATGCAATAGTAGTCGTCTTACTTTTCATCCCGTAAATCTGGAACGCAAAAATATATCTGTGTGCAACTTGATTAAGGAATAAAAATGTAGCTAACCACTCAATTGTCGAAAAATAACCCAACCCGGGACTATCATAATTCGCTGCTGCCAGCAGCCTTAAAGCCTGATTAGCTTAGTCGTCGATCAAATTCCTACGAGTTATTCCTGAGACAAACGACCAAGAAACGTAGAGTGCAATTACAAATGTACGAAACTAGCAAAACGTTTATGAGTTGCTACGGACTAAAAGAATATATATCATATTTAAAAAGATTAATTACTGTTTATGTTAAAGCATACTATTTATTATTTTAATCTTAATTATTTGTGCTAGATCTAACAAGTGAAGTACTAGTTTAAAAGATAAATATATCTCTTATATTGATTGACATCTTTATTCGAGTGAGCGCGTGAGCCTACTGTTTCCCCATAAAACCCCAAACCGTAGGGCAAACCTCTTCCGCAACCAAAACGCCCCCAAGAGAAGAAGGAAACGAACCAACTCCTCCCCTCCGAGCAATCGTCGATGGAGTCGGCGGCGCCCCCGCCCGCGTTCGACGACATCCCCGAGGTCGTCGGCTGGATGTCGTCGATGGTCGACTGCGGCGGGGGCGGCAGCGCGAGCGCGGAGGCGCACCGCCTGTTCCTGGCCCGGCGCACGGCGCTCGAGATGCTGCGCGACCGCGCGTAAAGCGTGCCGGAGTCCGAGCTCGCCCGCACGCTCCCGGAGTTCCGCGCTTGGTAGGCCGAGAAGCCCGAGGTCGAGCGCCTCGCCTACTCCACCACCCTCGCCTCCGACCGCTCCAAAAAGGTGGCTTTCCTGTCCCTTTCCTGTGAATTATGGTTCCTCTACGTGCTTCCGTATTCTTCCGATTGGTTTAGGGGTCTGGCTCGTGAATGATCTCGTGGTTAAGGGCAACGGGACAATCGATCATTTCTTATTAGCTTACTAGAGTCCGATTGGGCTGGGATACGCATGATAAAAGAAGCATTGTAAAATTGAACAACCAAGGACAAAGAAAGGGGATACCAATCTTCTGCTGCCCTTTCTTTATTGATTCATCTCAGGTGCATGTTGATGTTAGTACGGTTATCTATTATGGTTTAGCAGGGTTATTGTTTCTTGTGGTTCCGATTGTTTATGGTTAACATCATGATGCTAATGGATGGCTCATTTTATTATGTATCTGGTGAAGTTCACTCCTTATGTAACATATGGTACCAGCTACCGATGCTTCTATCTCTATCTTTTTAATGCATAATGTTACCACTTGGCTTATATAAGTTTCCCCTTTTTGCAAGGGGGTAATAGATACACTCTAACTATGCCTTAACTCCTAGCTCAGGTGCAAATCATATTCTGTCCACCCGAGCCTGTCAGAATCGCAACCATCCGGGAGATTATGACCGAACCAAAGGAGAGAACTTGTCTAGGCTGGTCCTGATATTGCAGGGGAAAATAATGTCTAGAGCTAGAGAGTCTATCAAGGAGGTCTTCACATTTAAAGTAGATATATTCCAGGTTAGTTTTGTTGGCCTATTCTAAAATGGAAATTCTGTAAGTAAAGGAAAGCAATGACTCTGTATGTTGTATGTACAATGGCATTCCATTAAATAAAGAACAGCGAAAAAAATTTACATTTTGTGCATTCAAGTATCGATACTGGATGTAATGTCGTATACTCGTATTGGTTAGAATCTGAATTCAATGTATACGTCTCTGCAAGTTTGCTCTTAATATGTTATGGTCTGGCTTCGGTAACGATCCGAAGACCAAAGATAGGGCACTCGCCCTCGTCTAGCCATCGCAAGGCCTAATCCATGAGGCAGTAGAGAGGCTATGAGTCTTAGTTGAACTTTTGGTTCTTCATTAATTGATTCAAAGGTTACACGGTAGTGACGACAGACCTGATCCACAAGCCGGATCTCAACTGACGACCCGCACCATAACTCCATCTTCCTAATATAGCTTATCACTATCTTTAATTTCCTCACTATCTCTTTCCTAATTAGATAATATTCTATATTTATTTGATTATTGCCTAATCTAATCCCTGCCGTTGCTGCCTTGTGCATGCCAGCTGGCGGCAGGACCCAGGCCCTCGCGGCCTCGCCCATAACATCATATAAAATCTTCTTTCATAATTTGTGACCTTGATCGTCTACTTTTCATGCTATACTGTTTTATAGCATGTTAATATTCTACACCTTACATATTTGAATTATGTGCTCCTCCAATGGTAGATCATAGACTGGTAAACATTACTAAGCATGTGCTGAAGCCCAAGTATGAAGTGTTGACTGCAGAGGAAAAGGCAAAGCTCCTGAAAGGATATGTGGAGGATTCATGGGTATGTCTGTCTGTAATTTGCTGATAGTACTTTAGAATTTTTTACTGATTACTGATGTGAATTATGTGATACAGCTGTCAAAAATATATTTATTCTAAACAGTGGCAACTATCCAGGCAATTTTCTTGTAGGGAGTGTATGCGATTTATTTACTATAACTAAATTACCCAAACTCTAGGATTTTTAGATTCTTTAGCCAGATGAGAAGGATCACCAGCTTGAGACATTATCCATTATGCAGATAATAGTTTCTAATTGATAAATAGTGAGATATAAAATTGTAGTCTGCTTGTACAGTCTAGGCGTCAAATGCATGTCAGTGAGATACTCGCATTCTTCATAAATGGGTACATTCTAGTTTCCAAACCAGCTCCCTGCATCTGGTCCCCGCGTGTGAATCCCAAGGATGATCTGTCCCTTGCCTCCCTTCTCTCCAATCCCCACCCAAAATGCCCAACCTTCCAATGTCTTATTCTCTCTTTGTGATTGGAGGTCGTCATTCATTGGAGGTAACGAAGAAGGGTGAAATCGTGTTTTCACACTCTAATTTGATCCAAGAAAAGAAGACAAATACCAGAATACCGGTAAAGGGGCAAATCTCATATTTTCTCTCTTTGCAGTGCCAAAGCATCAATTGCAAACTTAAAAGTGATAAATCCTTGATTGCCATTGATTTTTTCCATCTTTATGGGGGTCAAGTGTTTCATGCTAGAAGTTCTTTTTAGCCACAAAAAAAAATCATACTCACATTGCAAGTCATGGTGCTATGTGAATTATGCAGCGTTGTTTTTTGCATCATGCGGGGTGCCATTATTTCCTCCACAAAACAACCTGGTTCTGGCTGTTGCCTGTTGGTCTTCAAGTTACTTGCTATGACACCATGATGCTATACTTGATCTTGTTTGCAACATGAATATGGCCATCAGGGAGACAGCAATCCCCGTGTGTGCTTGGGTCTGATGATGGAGATGATTGATGACAGCATCCTCACCACCTGTGTTATTCTTTCATGTTTATACATATTGTGCTGACAATTTTCTGAATTGCCATAAGTCTTTGGTGGTTACTGTGTTATTCTTTCATGTTTGTACAGTTCTCATTAAACCAGAAGTTGATAGTATGAAACAGAGTATCAGGTTAAAAAATACATCTGGTTAGGACATTTAGTATTTCCACACTCTCACTGACTATGCTGTTAATCATAAATGAAGACCTCTTGTGTAATTTTAATGCAAAATTTTGTTCACCTTCTATCCGTGTGGGGTTTTCATTGATAGAGCAGGGTTCTTATAAAGTGGAAAACAAAGCCTTGAATTAAATATGCCTATGATATGTTGTGTACTCATTGTGGGGCATACTTCATTTCCTTTATTTTGTCTGGTGGATTCTTGATATGCCTGAAGTGCCAAATTGCATTTGCTATTAGATTTTTTGCCTTGGAATTTCCATTTTGTAAAAGCTACCTCAACTTGTTATCAAGTATTTTTTGCCACAGTTTGCTGAAATTGGTGCTTTTATCTTCAGTTGCCTCGCATGCTAGAGACCGATGCTGTTGCTCGCAACTATGGCCTTGGCAAGGGAACCATAGCTAAAAAGTTACATATGACAGTGAGCTTACCGGGAACCATGTGACATACCGATTTATTTCTGAGGGCTCCATGTGCTTCCATGCATGGAAGCTGTAGTAACTTGTTAGTAGAAATCACCTCATGATTGATGTTACTATTATATTGTTCGATGTGGATGCTATTTGCCAGGCTCATCAAATGTGTTAAATGGCCCATTACCAGAGCAGGTATTTAAGAATTGGAACTTGTTACACAGAGATTGGTTGACTCGATTCAAGCAGTTTCCGCTTATGGATTCCATTCTATTTTGCAAACTAAGGGTTAACGTATGTTTTACAAATCAGAGTCCAAAACCAAGGCTAAAAAACAAAGAAAAAAAGATTCACTGTCAAATAATCACTTTGCTGCTAAATGAGCCTTGGTCTGGTTGTCTTGGGTAAAATTTCATCTTCTTCTGCCTTTCTCTTGCGGGTGTCGCTGCTATCGCCGCTGCTGTTGTTTGTGGGGCTGCTGTTATTTGTGGGGTTAATACTGTTGTTGCTATCGCTGCTGCTGCTGTTTGGGGCGTTGCTGCTGCTGTTTGGTGAGTTACTGCTGTTGTTGCTATCGCTGTTGCTTAGCAGGTCTAGTTCCTGGTGGTAGATCTCCTTGCATCTGCTTTTGATTATGTGGGGCTTCAGCTTGCTCATGTCTGATAGCCGTACTGGTTTCAGGAAAAACTCATTTGCTCCTTCCTCCAGGCATCTGATTCAGAATATCAAAACCATAAATGTATTAGAGTTTATTGCAAGATCATATATCATGGTATGCCATTCAGGGATCACATATTATTCGCACTTCTTGGTCTTTTTATTTACAATTTTCTTTCTATCCATATCTTTGGATATCAGAAGAGGTTCTTTACTTTTACTCCATTTGTGCAGATAGAAATAGAATACAGGGACAGAGACAAGTGATGCTAGTGAGTTGTGGAGACAATCAACTTGAAAGACCGACAAGATTGAGCTTCGTATCATTCCATATCTTTATTATTTATTTTACACTAAATCTTTCTAGATAGAATATTAGGTCGGCATGAGCTGTGTGGGGCAGTGGGGCTTGCTCCGTTATTGTACAACATGTGACGCCAAATCAATAAGGATACGGAGAGATCTTCGTATCTAATTTAGTCCAAAACCTATTTATTTTTATGTTTACAAGATAAAAAGATGGAACTGTGTAGAAAAGATTCTCGTCATTGAGCTATGAACTGAGGAAGGAGGGCAACGGAAAGATCATCAGTCATCAATTGATTGCATATATGAGTTCGACTTGTTCATCAAATATCAGGGGGCTTGTCTACAGGTGATCTGGAAATTATTTTAGATCAATAGGAGTGCTCACCTATTGATTCTGGAAGGTATGTTCTCAGATGACATGATCACAACCGGGATATCTCTGAGAGACGACGATTCCTGATTGAACAAACCAACCATCAGGCACTGTTGTGTTCAGGCTTCAGCAGATCAATCAACTTATCATATATACCAAGAGTTCCTGGAGGTAAAATAATGGTGATTACCTTGATCTTCTTGAGAAGATCATATCCTGTCATGCCAGGCATACAGTAGTCAGTGATGATCAGGTTGACGTTCACCTCAACATCCTGCTTATCCACAACAGGAGCAAGATCAAAACCAAAATCCATCAGAAACCCCTCTTCAGAACAAGAACACTACTGCACATGATCAACACATGTAAATCATCTTCTTCTTACCAGCTGGTCTGCATGGACAGAAATTGGTGTGTCCTCACCATGGAGTCCCAAGAACTCCAGGGCCTTGGTCCCAGAATCAACTGTGGTAACTGCAGAAAAACAAAAGCAGAACACACCAAACTCTGCATCAGATGCCAAGTCCCACTGCAACCAAGGAAAACAGCTGAAGTTGCAAGTAAACACAAGAATTTGATATGATACCTTGGAAAGAAGAGGTCTTGAGAAGCCTCTCAATGAGCTTCCTGTCAGGGAGGCTGTCATCCACAGCCAAGACATGGAATTGAGACTCTGTAATTGCCACGGCCATTGAAGAAGGAAGAAGGTGCCTGTTTTTGGTGTGATGGGGGAGGAGGATGCTAGGAGGAGAAAGCAAGAATGTTAGAGGAAAGGCAGGTGGTGTGTGTGCTTGGCATGAGGGGCTTTGCTTTTCAAGGGTGTGGGTGGGGTTGAGTTTATATACATACAAGCATACGAAGGGATTCCAGGGAGATATGAGGGAAAGTGGGTGGAGAAAACAAGTGTAATGACTAAAGGAAATCCCGCCTCATGGAAAGCAAGATCCTGAGCAGATTTCCTCCAAATCTTGCCAGGAATTGACTCCACAATAAAATAGACCCAACAACATCAGCCAGCCTCTATGGTCCACCATTTTCTTTTGTTCCCTCTCTCTTTTCCCCCATCTGCCTCTGCTGTTAGTTTTTCCTTTCTTGGTTGTCCTCTTGCTGGGTGACCCGAAAGAAAGATTTGGGTCATTCTTTTGGCGATTTGGTAAAGAAAAGATATCCTTCTTCGGGTGTGACCTTCCAGTTTGCTGTGCATCCATTTAGTTTATTAGTACATCGATAGTACTCGCTCTGTTGATTTTTGTAAGATGCACACGAATTTAGTTATTCGATATTACAGAAATTTGATAAATAGTTAGTCCAACAATATTTGGGTTATATGACCCAAAATTGATTATGTTAGCTTTATATTTAAAAGCACTTTTTCATGATTATAATTTTATAAATATAAATGAAGCATTGTACAACAAAATTATGGTTAAAGTTCAAATTTAGAGACTCCACCGAATGAGCAGTATCCTATAAAAACCAATAGACGGAGTAGTTGCTACCCTGGACCCAATCACGTCTTTGTTCTCGGGTTTATTATTATTTTCTTGAACAAAAGAACTCCCTCATATTTATTAATTAAAGGTGCACTGAAATACAACCCGGTACATCAGATAAGACACAGAAGAAAGTAAAATTACATGTATGCCCTTTGAGGACACGTGTACACACAACACCCTCAGAGATACGCACACGCTTGCCACTGGTTGCAGCAGGAGCCATCACGCATCACCGCAGTTGACTAGTGCTAGACTCACCACCGGTGGGTTGGAGCACCAACCACCATGGGCAGAACAGCCCTAGGTAGGAGCTGAGGCCTCCAAGTGGTACCTGTAGGAACCTAGAGGTTGAGAACATCACCACCTCGAGAGATTTTGGAGGAGCATGAGGCACCAACGATCCAAAATGGCCCCTAGAACGGGCTGACATCTCCAAATCGGACTAAAGTTTCACCACTGTCATCGCGATGATGCAATCACACCCAAGAACCACATGGTGGGCCTCTATACTGGAGATTGAAGATGGTGAGCGGTGAACCATCGGCAACCACCTAGACTCTAGCCGGCCTCCCTCTAGTGCATCGAAACAACTAAGAACTCATCACCGGAAGAAGAAGAAGAAGAAGAAGAAGAAGAAGAAGAAGAAGAAGAGGGAGGCGCCAGGAGAAGAATAAGAAAAACTTGCGCCATCCCCAAACTAGCCCGCTCGAAGAGCCATGGAGATGGAAACAAAACTCCAGTGAGGGCTTGCTGGAGAATAAAGATACAGGATACAAAACCCGACAAGCCCATGATGCAGGGAAAAAAAGAGGAAAATAACCATATCTGGGAATTAGAGCAGCGCAGGACAAACCAAAATGCTAGCACAGGTGCAAGCTCCATAGATCTAGGCCCAACAATGCGAACAAGAGCACCTCTGGTGCAACCATCCTCATGGCCGCCGCTGTGGCTTCCATGAAAGAAGGTAGACACCAAATCTAAGACAAACTTGGAGGGAGAGAGGGATTCGAACATGGCTTCATGACGCGTGACTTCAACTCCGGCCAACAAGCCACTGCAACGGTGAGGGGCTAAGATTGGGGATGAAGCAGTCGTAGGACCAAAATGAAGCTTTTATTTGCCATAGCGGCAGACTCCCATAAAGAAACTACATAACATACATAGTAGGAGGGCTCAACCCGCTCCTCCTCTTCATGTCCGGCAGCAAAGCCGCTGGAGATGAGGGGGAGGAGGGACGGTGAAGAGTGTGAGAGAAGGTGAGACTCAGGAGAAGAGGACAGGAGGGGAAGGACTCCCCCTTTGGCCTTTCAGGCTTATTGTCATATATGCATATTAGAGTGACATGAGCTTGCCCATGAGAAGATTAAAATTCGGCAGTAAACGGCTAGTTATCGACGGTCATAAAACGACAAAGACCGGTAAAGAAATATTGGTTCGCAACCAAGTGAAAAATATTGAATTTGAATTAGTGAACAATAATTTAGGGTGGTAACTAGCTAAAAAGCTGGCTAAATTCAAACTTTGTTTTAAATTTGATCGTTTAAATTGACCACTAGAAGACCGGCTTCGGCAAGGACCCAATATCTCTTTTTTCCGTAGCTACTTCTTGAATCCTTTCTCACGCGCATAACATACATAACACTATATATGTGCAGAGCGCACACAAGGCACCATTCATCCTGTTTGGTTCCATTCCCACAGGAATTAAATAGTTTTTACGAAGATCCTGACTTCCAAGCATACCGTTGCTGCATGAAAATCTGCAGTTCATGGAAAGTAATCTCAACGAATGATTCGACCGTATTAACATATGCCCCGCGCACCAGTCAAAGATTCAGAATACTTGCTTAGCTGCCAATGAACCCAGCATATCCGAGCTATCCACCGCTAAGCATCACTGGCACTAAGCAAATTTCAGCTTGCGTTTCCTATCCTCGGATATGACTTGGAGCTGCCTTGTTTTTCTCCGTCCAGTATCAGCAGCAGTAGCGCCACGCCGAACTCCGATATCCTCCTGATTCGAGCCAAATCTCCCACACGATCGCACGCACCCACGCGACCATCACGACGAGTACGCGAACAGAACGGAGCGGTGTGTTCGGAGGGGCCCGAGCCACCCGGACCCGGGCGCGTGGCGTGGATCTCGACATCTCGTGATGACCTCGCATCGCTTTCCAGCCCGGCGATGGTGTTTTTCCAGGAGGAGGGAGACCGGAAGAAGAGATCCGCTCGTCTGTGGCAAAATGCCGGTTTTAAGCCCCCGTCGAGTTTCAATCGTAATTTTCGCTCTCTCCAAATATCAAAATCAAAACTGACTCCACGACCGTTTGCATAGCTACCACGTGTCCTCTGTTGTGGATTGAACCTTAAGACTCACCTGTCATGGATTGAACCTGCTAAAGCAACATGTTGCAGGTGGGACCCGCGATACGTGCTCGTCTGCGAGGCAGCTATTCAGGATGGTATCGCAGATTCCACCTGCGACATATGACTTGTTACAGGTCTAATCCGCAACAAGTGATATGTCATGTATCCAACCCGCAATAGAGGACACGTTTTTTATTTTGATTTTTTTAAGAGGCTAAAATCACAATTAAAACTAGATAGAGGGGCTAAAATCAGCTTTAAGATCGGTGACCTATCATATATCCAATCCGCGATAAAGGATAAGTTTTTTATTTTGATTTTTTAAGGAGGTTAAATCGTCTTTTTACACTCCTCCTGGTCGCTCGCGTCGATCGCGTCGTATCCGCTGGCGAGATCACCACGAAAGTGGCGTTTCCCTGTGCAGCGCGATACGCCCCGGATCCCCCACCCCCCTTAATTGCTTCGCTTTCCTTGTGACTGCAGGCAGCTGCTGCAGCTGTCTTATCGCTCGCGGCAGCTGGCGCGCGCGCGTACGTGTCGGACGTGTGCGTTTCCTGGCCAGTTTGGTCCATGTGGGGCTGCAAGCGACGCGAGCGCACTGGAGATCCCGTATCGTCGTACGTGTGTGCCTGCGACGCTAACGCATAGTACAGCGAAATGTCGCTGGTGCACTCAGCTAATGAACTGTTCTTTAGCAAAGAAATTATTTATAGCGAATTTCTGGCCTTCCAAAGTAGGCTGGTCTGTCGTCCAAATTTATATCCACTCGACATGGATCTCGTCGATGTCATTCCTCCCCAAATCGAAACTGCCCTCCTTCCCAAGAGAGTAACAGTGACCGACGATATTGCCTTGGACGCCGGTAGGCCATTGTCCTTCTCCCCTATCACCGCCGCTACCTCCCATCCCTCCCTCATCGATTTAGCAGTGCCATCACTATTGCGAGGTGTCACCGTCGATCGTTGAACACCTTAACTCGTTAGCCAAGTGTCTTGGTTGCCACGCTTCTTGCTCCGGCCATTAATTACCGATCGATGTTCCGACTGCTCGAAATCTACGGCCGGGTTACTAGTAAACTATGACTCTAGCTTAAGTGAATTCCAACGCTAACCTTGTCAGAGAATACGGGATCTATGGGGCCTTAGCTCGGACCATGAAACGTGATAAAGACTCGATGATAAGAAAAGTGAGATGATATTTTGGTACATTTCATCCAATAAGTTTTCCTTTTTAGATAATGGAAAAAATCACTCCTCACATAAGGTGCACATGACCCACTTTACTATATAATTGCTACAAATATCTGTGCTAAATAGCGATATAGGAAGCAACAAGCTATATACTAAATGTAAAAATAAACTTTACATAACTTATTATTAAACTGATACTTGAACTAAGATATAAATCTCATATTAACCAACTCCAACCTCCCTGCCACTAATAGAAAAAAAACTCACATGTACACCTTCAGTGGACGCTCGGCTAGAGCTTCACGGTTCAGGAACTTGGGAGCTCCATGGCGAACAATGCCCCCATGCCGTCGTCTCATCACTCGTCAGGTCCTTACGGATACGTTGCGCACTCGCGCGGCCGGCGGCCGGTCCGCTCGACGGCACCAAGAAAGGCACGGCAGACGGCGCCGGCGCGGGCGAACGCGCGCCGCCGTGTCTACGGTGGCTGCAGGCTCCGACACCATGGGCCAGTGACCGGAGACGGGCGAGGTGCAGTAGCAAACGGCCTCCTGGCGACATGGCCCAAGCGTTTTCAGCAGGTTCGGCCAGTTTCTATTAGCACGGGTTGTGTAAATGGGCTGATGTACGTGTGGCCGTCCTCAACCGGACTTGCCAGCGTATTCGCTGGGCTTAATTCCCTGTATGTTCCCTTCCGCGTGCTACTCGGGCCGTGTAACACGACTAGTAGTTGCAAAATCGTAGAATCTCCCAAAACCGGAACGTGACCAAGCCTCATCCGACGTTTGCACAGCGCTGTGATGTGATTTACCCGCAGGTGATAAATTGTCACACACATCATATACCACTCGTTGATGTAACAGATTTTCGTGACAACGCACAATGTTGTGATCTGTCCGCGCTGTTAAATTTTCTCACACGCCATTACGAGTCGCTAATGTAACGGATTTTCTTG